>JAANSK020103240.1:0-16022 GCA_011763485.2 Isoetes engelmannii | reverse complement strand
TCCGTTTGTTAAATGTCCCCATATCGCAGAGATTATGAAGAGGTAAACGGTGATGGCAAGCCTGAAAACCTTGTTACGACGCCTCTATCTAACCGGAATGGATGGGAAGCGACCTCCACGGTTTCCACGGCTGCGGTAAGGCATGTTCATGCAAAGAACGATAACGAAAAAAAGACTTTTAGGGTTAATGCTATATTATAGCCGTCCGATTATCTCAGACAAATCGCAACCGTCCGATCTAGATCTCCGTTCACGACATACACACACTAAAACATTATAATATAAGATACCTTGAGCTATGCCAGAATCATTCTCAACTTCCAGAACACTGAGTCCAAGTTGCTCTTCACAATTGTGCTTTTCTCAACACCACCTCAACCTAACCAGTGGCAATAACGGCGAATTTATGGTAATTCTTTATGGTTGAATAAGCATTCAAGGCTATCAAGCCAATGTCGCATTTACAGCAGCCCATTTATCAAATCCACACCAACGTGGTGTTCATGCTTGGGGCATTTCACATTAGAGCCATGTGATTGCAATTTGTTATGTAGTAATGCAACAATGCATATTAATTTTAGCCCTCTTTTTGGCTAGTTATGGATAAATATGGCCACATAAAACCACAAGCCAACAACATTTTTCATTCACCTTTTATTTGCCTATAACCACATAAAACCACAAGTCAACAAACATTTTTCACCTTTTATTTGCCAAAGAAAGCCTTCAATTGGTGGAGGAAGAATGTTAAGATTGTTATCGCATTATCTATTATCTATATATATAAAAAAAAAAAAAAAAAAAGCTTGTAAAAGTGGTTTTCCCTGTTGTTGAATCAATTAACAAGAGACATCGGCACCCCTTGTTTAGCAATACAATAGTTGATAAAATGCTGCTTGTGTTTCCATCATCCTATAAGATTGATAAAGAAGGAATATTAGTATAACCATAGATCTTATTATGGGTTTGCTGGTTAGGCTCCAATTATGTTAAACCAGATTGGACCATGACCAAATAAATGAGCTGCAGATTATAAACCCCTAGTATTCTTATATGTTGCAATAATTGCAACATATAAGAATACTAGGGGTTTATAATCTGCAATTTTTGCAGAGTTTGCTGAGTGGGTCGCAATTATGACCACTCGTAAAAGACTTTCGTGAGAAGGTTGGGGAAGGAAAAAAGATAGAAACGTCAAGGAAGACTACAAAAACACATTTTTGAAAGGTGACAGAAAGCCAAAGGGAACAAAAGAGTGCCCTAAATGTGGGCTGCCCAAGAGTCTGTGAATCTCACCATGACGTTTTGAAATCAGCTTCTTGTTGATGGTCGGTTCAATTAAATGTTGATTTCATAGTCTGAACTTGGTGAACCACACTGGATGCAAGTACAATTGTGATGTTTACAATCACAATGCAAACGATGAAGAATACAATTTCAGAGGAGGCTTGTAGCATTTGCATACAGTGTATATGGCTCAACGTCCAATTCAAGTTTATGATAAAAGCAGAAAGCAGTTGGGTGGAATCAAAACAAACAAAAGTTTAACTTCAAAAGTGCTGAAACATTAACAAAGTAAATTAAGCTTCACCTTAAATGGAACATAGGCACAATTGGACTTTTTTTCCATCAGGGAAAAATGATGGAACTTAGCACCATCATTGAAACAGGAACCACTATATTGTCATATAACTTGCTTGTAATTGAAAGAGACTCCAGAAGTAGCAAGAAAAGAAATAAGAGCAACGCGCATAGAAGAGCGTTCCATGTCAAAATGATAGAATCCCAATGAAGAAAAATAATACAACCACCTGGATGAAAGGGATGAAATATGAGAAGTATATAATAGCCATAATGAATAGGTTCTTTATAAAGCTTATAAGAATGGATAACATGAGTTGAGCTTTCGAGCCCGAAAAAACAGGGCAGAGGAAATTACGCCATATTACAAGCGTTTTTAAAACCTATAATTGGCATGTGCCTACGTGGCTAGGCTTGTGCCTATGTGGCTTGTGTCTGTGCCTATGTGGCAGGGCCATAATTTCCTCTGCCCTGTTTTTTTCACAGGTAAATGTTAAGGGGCAGGCCATTTCTCGGGGTGCGGACCTGGCTTGCCCTACGGGCTCGCCAGGCCCTTACCCTGCGAAATGGCCTGCCCAAATAATGTCCTCCCCAAAGGAGCTACTTCAGGTAGGGAAACATTTTTCTTTAAGAGATTATCAGACCGTTTATCGCTTGTGATACGTTTGTTCTTCCTGTAGATATTGTCGTTATATATTGTTTTTTAGACTATATATCGCGTTCCTTAGTGGGGGAATTCTGGACCATTGAAATCCAGAATATTCCCCTTGTAATTCCAGATCTACGGCCCACAACATTTTGAACCAAAAAACTCCTGCACAAACCCATGGTCTCGATTGCATTTAATGGTGCGGAATCGAACACATGGCTGATGCAAAAAAAAATAAAAAAAAACCCAGAAAAAATAACCTCGCCCATGCCAATGCCTACGTCTCTGTCCGCCGGAATCAGTTCAGAGCAAGCAGACCTCGTCTGCTCAACCTACTTACGAGCCATTTGCGACGAAGACCTAAGCTCCATTTGCGTAGTTAGCCTACCAGAAGCCGTCGCAGTTAGCCTGCCAGAATCCAGTAGCAATTAGCCTACCAGAAACGGCAGGCCCCAATTGATACCATAAATCACAACGGATTTTCATAGGGCCCTGCCCAACGGATTTTCATGGGGGTCTGCCTAGAAGACTCTGTCGCATTCTGCCGGATTGCCGGATTTTCACATCGCCCTGCACAGCAGATTTCCATAAGGCCCTGCCTATAAGGATCTGCCGGATTTTCACAAGGCCATGCACGGTGGACTGCTCTCCTTCCTTCTTCCGGTCTGCTCAGCATGCAAGCTTGATGGAGTTCCAGGCATTGCGATGCCATCTGCTCATGCCCACTTTCCATTTGCGGACCACTGCAGATCCAACCACCATCTGCGCACACGCCCAACCGCAATAAAATTCAGGAACGTCTAAATGCAATTAAGCAACTCACTTTGGCCTGGATATACGCCTCCACATACATACGCCCACCGAAACCTTATTGCCAACCTTCACCCTGAGGAGCTTCCGCAATACGAAACTAAATAAGGACACATTATCGCTTGTGATACATTTGTTCTTCCTGTAGCTAAGATAACTAACCCGATCACTATGATGAATCCACCCAGGAACATGGGAAGGCTTACTTTTGTCTGTATTGTATTGCAATTTCAAGGCACGTGCTAATTTGCAACAAAAAGCAAATATGAAGCTAAGTAGGACAGTATTTCTTCTTTCCCATAAAACGTAGCCAACAGACTTCGTAATTCTTTCACTTCTTAATTCTTTCATCCTATTACAACCATAATATATAATATGAAATTTGTAAACGAATTGCATGTCCGTCTGCTAAATTGGGTTCAAATGCTTGTATGCCTAGTCTGTCTTATGTAGGTGCTCGGTGCAGAATGTACTTATTTGGCTTGTGCAAAACAGGACCCCCTGCTGAGTGGCATCTTTGACAAGGAAGACTAACATGCCTAAGAGCATGGTTGACAATCATGCACACTATACTGATTGAGTAACCATAAAAGAAACCTTTGAAAAGGACAGAGAAGTCATTAGACATTATAAGTTGCAAGATAAAGAATACACCAGATAAAGAGTGAAAAACCTACTTGTCAGCAACATCATCAAAGTCCTATGCGAGATTGATACAGCATTGAAGATAACACCAAAAATGTATTACCAAAAGTTCTGAACATCAATGTTCCGTGCAGGCCTCTCTTTCATTATTGCCTGCAAAGCAAAATCAAATGAAACTTGATATGGCTTCATATAGATCCTAACTGGATATAAGAACCTTCAGAGAACCCACATAGAACTGTACGATCTGCTATCATCTGGCTCCTTCTAACCAACTTAAGTTTGGATTAGACTAAAAAGTCTCATACTTTTCCATTATTTTGTGATTTGCCCATAATCTACAAAAACCTGACTTCGACGACGATCCAAACAATACTATAAATTCACAAGGCATATATGAGTGCAGCCCAATGCACGAAGAATGAAGGCACTCCACTGAATTTGGTTTAACCCGGAATAGTAACAAAATTGATTATGCAAAAAGTATTCTTGATCAGCAGAACAAAACAATAAAATCAACCTACTTTCTATTCAAAAACTACCAATAGAGAAGGCCAGTGCTGATAATGTTGAAATTGTTCAAGATCTGATAGCTCGGCGCATCGACATATATAAATATATAATACTGCACAATGCAGATAACAGCTGTGAGCCAAGGCAAAAAAAAAAGGCTTCTATCCTGCATGATCCTCCAACAACTACAGATACCAACACTTAGAGTCATGTGCAATTGTTTGTTTGGTCAAAACTAAGAACATCACATGTCACATCCAGACGGATGCCATCAAAAAGATGACATTTGAGTAAAATATTATCCCTAAATCGCTTGACAATATAGACACATATCAAGACACTGCTACATGATCTTGTATCCATTTTTTAATATCTTAACAGTGCATGATGGCAATGGACCTGTAAGTCAATCAGTAATACAACAGTCCAGTTGGGTGTGCAGATGCAGCATTACTTGTTAGCTTCTGTGATGCCTTTTTTTTTCTAAACATGAAGCAAAGCCAGAACTGAAATGAAGCATTTGAGAACCTCTATCTGCCATGAACATGTATAAAAGATTTCAAAACACATTAAAAATGTAGCATTGCCAAGTGGCTGAAAAAAGTATAGAAGTTTTGATATTACCAGAAAATTTGCTGTTATCACACTGAAATCATAATGCCCAGAACCTTTTGACCAGGCAACAAGGATACCTTGCGAACTTGTTAAGACTATAAGAGCCACAGTTATGACTGTTCGGTAAAGGAAAGGGGAAACTGATTAAAACCACCCTCTTAAAAATATCTTGCACTCAAATTGCTGAACTTAGTTGCGCTTCCATTCTACTGCTTCTGGAGCAACACCTCTGGTCTTAGCAATTGTTTTAAAATGCCCTCTGGATCCAAACTGTGAGATATATTCCAACCATCTGCTTGCTTACAATTCGTACATTTGACCATGAGAACATTGCAATTCGTACACATTGACCATGGGAATAACATAACGAGGATGCAAGAAGAGGTATCATGGGAATTATATGATTCATATGACCTTATTGGGCTTCCTTCATTGCTTTCAATTGATGCTTTCCAATTACAAAATTACAAAATTCGTTCTCTTAGTATTAGTACAGTGCACCCAAAATTGAGGGATTACAATATTACAATTCCGATTAACAAAATTCCTATAGTGCACTCAAAATGAGCAAATGTTTCTTAGTTTCTTACAGGAGTATTAAATCATCGGTGCAGGTAGTGCGAACGACGAAGGATTTTTGCAGGCTGCTCCAAAAGCTACACCGGCTACAAACAAAGTGCGGGCTACAAATTGTACGTTATCGCTCATCTACAAATGCATAGCCTCTGTTAGAAACGTATACTTAAGCCTGAAACAGATTCTGTTATAATGGAAGAGAGCCGTTACAGTTAACAGCTAGAAGTTAGCCAGGCATTAAGTGTTTCAATGATGTATCTACATTGGAATCAATATAAGCAGGTGCACCATCATTCGTGGGCATCTAGTTCTTGCTTCAGCCTTGTGTTTGCATCTGATCTTGCTAGTATCTGAAATGTTTCATGGCCACAACATGCCAGGTTAAGAGATGGTCCCATGCTCCATGTTTCTTGCAGGAACAAGGAAAAAAAAAAGAAAAAAAAAAATAGAAAAGCTAGAGAATGTGGTACAGTTGGTGAAGCAACATGTAAAGCATGCACATCACAAGCAAATATGTTCTTGGACTCTTCTGCAGAAAGCTCAATTTCAAATGCAAGCTCGCTTGAGCAAGAACAAACTGGAATCACTTAATATATAAAAACCAACCACATACTGCATCTGTACGGAGTCCCTAATATGAACATACAGACAGAGTGACCTTTATAAATGCAAGCGAAAATAGCCCCATAAACAGTACAATTGATTCCAATCTGTCTGTTTCATCTTAACTTTTATTATAATATCCCCTCCTTCCAATGGAGAAGAAAGCATTATTTCCTTGCTACAGAAACATCCTACTATATCTTAAGAGTTAGATGGACGAAGAAACTTCCATCATCTGTATTTTGTAGCTTATTTTAAACGGGGAGGCTTTGAATCATTGTGGTCTGAAGGAAACACAAAAGATGATACCTGTATGTTTGCAAGCACTGTAGTTCAGTACAACCTTCAATTCTTGGCTAGGCTAACCGAAAGAGTCACAACAAAACCTGACCCTTTTGCACGTTCTTGAAGCAATGCCTTCGACCTAGCTATCATTCTGCCAAATAAGGATGAGCTATTATGAACAAGCTCTGCCGTAAAAAGAGGAGGTGTGAACATGATATGTCGAGTCTAAACATAGACAGACTATTTTCTCATTCCTTCGCTAAAACGGCATCCAAAGAAAGGACATCTCTTGTCAATTTTGTTATATGCCCCAAGCATACAAGCGCCTACAGTTATATCAGGTCTTCCAAAGCCGATCTGCTTAAATCTTCTTTCAGAAGAAGAAGAGGCATCAGAAGACAACTTCGTGTTCACCATCACTGAAAATAGAAAAAAAAAACTTGAAACAACAAAATCTTCATTGTCTTACCTCCAGGATGGATATCCCAATAGATCTAAACCTTAATTTTAGATGCCCGCACCTTTTTCTCCGACCTTTTTTTCTATTTGGCCTTTTCTATGCATATAAAGCTCAGAATGCAAATTACAAGGCCGAATAGCGCCAAATGGGGCTTCCGTTAGAAGAGCTCGTCCATTATTCACTAGAGCCCATTCTCATAGTAGCAATTATATGCTCAGTTGGGTTTGTGTTGGCAAGCGATCGGGTCGGCATACTATCGAACGTTCTGGCACGAAGAATCCTATCCAAATTAGTAGTTACAGTCTTTCTTCCATGCATCATCTTCACCCAGTTAGGAAAAGGAATTACCCTTGAAAAGCTGAAAGAATGGTGGTTCATCCCTGTCAATGTACTCCTAGCCTCTGTCCTTGGGTGCATCTTGGGCACCCTTGTGTCTCTTATTATCAAACCCCCAAGGAAATACTTCAAATTTACCATTGTCATGATTGGCATAGGGAACATCGGGAATATTCCGCTCGTGCTCATCACCACAATCTGCAATGGTAATAATAACCTTTTCGGACCTCCCGATCGGTGCACTGCTAATGGCTCTGCCTATATATCATTTGGTCAATGGGTCGGAACACTGTTGGTGTATACATTTGCATACAGAATGCTTGAACAACCTATTGATGATCAGCTCTCGTATGCTTCAATTCCACTAATCATTGAGTTCGAGCCAGAACACAGCTGTTGGTTATCAAAGCAAACTCATAGAGTTCAAAAAGCTGTACAGGAGTTATTCTTTAAGTACATAAGGATTCAAGATGTGTTGCAACCTCCAGTGGTTGCCTCATTGCTGGCAATGCTGCTTGGATCAATTCCAGTTATGAAGAGCGCCTTGTTTGGAAATGGAGGTCTATTAAGACCTCTTACTGCTGCTATGGGGTTGATGGGAGAAGCCATGATAACATGTATAATGCTAGTGCTAGGAGGCAATCTATCATGTGGGCCAGGAGCTTCAGAGTTAGGTCTTAAAACTACTCTTACCATTGTTCTAACAAGGTTATTTTTGGTCCCTGCTATTGGTGCTGGGGTTGTTCATGGTGCACTCAAATTAAAGATTATACCTCTAGAAGACAAGATGTTCCAATTTGTCCTACTGCTTCAACACTCCATGCCTTCTTCCATACTTGTGGGAAGTGTGACTAGCCTTATAGGCTTTGGGGAGACTGAGGCGTCTGCTATACTCTTCTGGGAACATATAGCAGCCATAGTGTCTCTCCCTTGTTGGCTAGCTCTGCATATGTATATCCTCTTTCCATAGTATATCAAATCCAAGGAAATATGAAGCTAGAACTCCCAACGAAACGTCCTTAAGTTCAAGATGCAACTATTGGTCAGCACGCATACATTAGTGAAGATTGCCATTGTTCAAGTTGATGCTACGCCATTCCGAACGTATCGTCAAATCCAGGGAAATATGAGCTAGAACTCCCAACGAAAAGTTCTTAACTTCAAGATGCAAGTATCGATCATGCACACTTACATTAGTGAAGAATGCAATTGTTCAAGTTGATGCTACACCTTTTGGGACGTATCACACTCAGCATATGGATTAGACTTGTATATCTTGTAATGTCTGCTATATAGCACCCATATTGTCTCTCACTTGGCTAGCTCTTGTACAAGTCCCATAGGCCAATTGGCCTACATGGACGATGAAAAGTCTATTCTATTCTATTCTATTCTGTTCTTTTCATAGCTCTATATAACTAAAGCTCCCAGTGGAAGTTCAATTTCATTGATCGAATGCATGCTAAACATTTTGTGATACTACTTAATTGGGCATTTTATAAATGCTAAAATCAAATGAAGACTATGTTGTAATATTCTTTGGTATTCCAATCCTGTTATTTTCACCATCAAGATTCATTCATACTTTATAGGGACAAAAAGCAAAAACAAAAAACAAAGAAATTCAAACAATAGAAAAAAAACTATATTTGGGCAAGAAATAATTTATTGATTTCCAAAATCGGTATGGTACAACTGGCTTTCATGGCTTCCACTTTAGCCATATGCCAAGCAATGGATATTGCTCGCCCAAAAAAATGAGACTCAAAGGGAAATATTCTAGGATAAGCCATATTTTGAGTGCTGCAAAAGTGCCTCAATTGCTTCCTCCTCCAAAGTCAGTTTTGAAAAATGATGTTGGAATTCTCGACTCCTGCAAGTAAAAAATGTCAAATAACAGAAACCCAGTCAATTTCGCATATGACGTTGATTTATATCATACCTGCGTTTCCCACCACCATGAAATAATTTTCTATGTTCTTCAAGACCAGCAATGCGTGCCATAAATGCTGTAACCTCATGGAAAGCATGGCCATGTAAAATAGTGGCCGACTTCAAAGGTCTTGCTGCGTCCAATATTTGCCGCAGCTTGCATTTCCGATCCCTATAGATCATCCAGGTCAATGCCTTGTAAAGCATTTGAAAATCCCTACATAATTCTGAAACTTTAAAAACTAGTAAAGAGTAGAAACCTTTTGATGCCTGCATGCCAAGTAGCAACTTCTACACAATGGTTAGTAGGCGAGTCCATTTGAAGACTTTCTGAGCCAGATGGAAATGATGCACTCTGACATTGCCGAACAAAAAACAGTTGGCTGGCATATGCTAGTTGTGCAGAGATCTCTTCCAATTCTATATGATCATCCTGCAAGAGAAAATATCCAATGAAATTCTGTTTCTGTAACAATAGGACCTGAACAGCAATGACGTTTTTTTACCAGTGATAAAAGATCGCAGGCTGACACGTTATTTTCTAGCTTTGCCAAATTTAGAAGTACTTCAGATGCAGATATACATGAAGGACTACACTTCAACTTGAGCTCTTCTTTAGAATCTCGAAGAAGCGACCATTCTTTACTAACTGAATCAAATAAGTCAGCAATGTGTGTGATGTCAATTTTCGAAGGGCTGTCATTTGCCCTGCAACCAATATCATCAGTAATGTGTCCCTGCACATGAGGAGAGCTGCCCCTGGAAAATGGCGATGAGCACTTGTCCAAACATGCTTGTGGGCTACTGTATATGGCATCGTCAAACATTGGACTGGCACTGTTCTTACTGGTAACGAAAACCCTTCTATCAGGGGTACATATCTTGTGTTTCTCATCTTCCTGTACAAAGCTCCTACTCTGAGACTTTTCAGGTGTAACTGGACCATTGGGACTTGAAATATCCATATTCAGTCTCCTGAGTCTACGAAATCCACTCTCGTTTTTGGAAGGTTCATCGCCAAAATTATGAGTAGACATATCAGCACATCCTTCTATGTCTGATAACTTGAAGTTTCCTTGGCATTTTGATATGTCAACTGCATTTCTAAATTCAGAGCCTTCACATATAGCTTCATCATCAGAATCAAACAAGAATGCTGTCCGCTGTTTGACAGATCGACACCGTTTCCTTGCATAAGGACTAGCAGTTCCTGGGCTACTTTCATATATGCTATCCTCTTGGCTACCTGCAAATTTTGAAGTCCTCTTGCCCTTCTTTAATAACTTTCGAGCATCTTCAATAGCATCATATTTTAATTTGACAGATTGTGCAACTCTCGTTTCTTCCATATGTCTTAACTCTTCAGCACTTCTTGTTATCCTTTCTGCAATTATTTCGGATAAATGACAAGGAAAACTTATGGGAAGAAGATGGGGCATAATATAATAATGAACATCAGATTCCAGAAGCCATTGAGCATTGACAGGCCATGTATTGCTTAATGCCTCCTTCGAATTATGCATCCTAGTGTATTTGGAAGAATTGGGAATATTTTGATGTGGAATTGACATAGCAGAACTAGCTTGTTGTTCAGCAGCACAATATTCCCCAAAATAAAGATGTGCTGAATCCGTTAACATACAGGAAGCTTTAGACATCGCGCCTATCCCAGAATTGTTAGTACCGTGTTTCTGGGAACCGGAAGAAAGCCCTTGTCCCCAGAACTGCAGAAATGTCATCAACTTCCGCAGGTCTTGCTGACAATCTTTGACAATGCACTCTATTATCCAAGGGCTCTGAGGAACCCCCTTTGATATGCATACCTGTAAAAGGGAGACTGTTTGTCTTAAACTCAATTAAAGTGAATGCACCTTGAAACAAGAGTTCAGACTTTTTAACCTACCATAGAACCATGCTTCACTAACTCAGGAATTGATGGTCGAGAAAACTCAAGATGAAGTGTCTGCATATGTGGAAGACGAGGCTTTGACCCTGGTCATAATTTTGTTACCCAGATAAGAAGAGAAACACAAAGTGGCCTATTACAATTACCAACAAAGTAAACTTACTGTTGCTTGTCAAAATGATAGGACGTTTGGTCGTTCTTGCAAGCTGCACCACAGCTGACATAAATCCTCGGTCCTCTTCAAAAATGGTATCAACATCCTCAAACAAAATTAAGGTCATCTTTCCTTTAAAATTCTCCGAGCCACATTGAGGAAGGCCTGTGTCTAATTGCTGTTTTGTTTGTTTTGGTTCTTTCTTCTGTTTCTTGATCCCCTTTTTGTCGGGGAGAGCCGTTTTCTTTGCAGCACCACCGTTTTTCATATCATTAATGTCAGCCTTGTTCCGATCCTCACTGGACCTGAAAAGTAAAATAACTAGGTTGAACCTTTTGTAAACATATCTGTTTGTTTGACTGTATTAATGGTGAAAATTTCATCTAAGGACCAACAGAGACTGCAGTAACCTTATAACAGAAGGAAAGGCAGCTGTTCTCAAACCATTTGGTCAATCCATGAGATTCAAAGGCCTCCCCAAATTTATGTTTTAATAGGGCTCCACTCCTTACATCGGACGTGTTGATCTGTGATATTACATGTCAAGAATAATAATTGTCAACTGATTATAAGCACTCAAAAGCAATATAAGTCAATAGCACATAGCTGTAATTAGGACACACCTCTATTACTACAAAACCTTGTTCTCTCGCACATGCATAAATAGCAGCAGATTTCCCACACTGCATTGGGAAAAACGTATGTTCATTAGTTATTCGGACAAACCATTACCATGAGAGAATGGGCCAAATAGCAATAGATTAGGAGTGCCTAATATACACTATACACTCTACCACAATCATAAGCATTACACCAATATAAATAGATGGCAGGGAAAGCAAAACAACAAAACTTGAGAAGCTTGAGTAACCACACAGAGATCAATAACTACTAGCTCTTGCATGCTAAGAGAGAGCACTTGAGCTTACTCCAACAGGTCCCGTTATTAATAATGTATTATGTAGCACATTTTCCTCATTTATGCTGCTTTCATCGCTATCATCTTCAAACCACCCCCAATCATCATCTCGCAGGGGCTTAGAAAGGTCATCCGTAAAACAAGGATCCCCTTGCTTTTTCTCAGAAATAATCTTTTCCCGCCAGTCATGAAGCCAGTCATCAAGAAACTTAACAGAGCTTTTATTTCCACAAACCTGAACATTCACATTTTCAAAATAAAAAGGGTCAGTACAGAAATAATTACCAACAATATGATGCAGATCCTGTTCAACAAACCTGTTCTGCAGATCCTGGCTGATAGCCATCAGTCCATAGAGCATTCTGCATGTCATTGGACGTCTCACCAGGTGCACTGTTGCTGTCACAACAACTTCTAACTTCACGGACAGCATATGCAAAAAGCCTGTTCAAATCTTTTATCAATCAAATTTGACTTGCATTTGAAAAGGAGAAAATGACACAAAATTGGGGACAGCAAACATACTGCTTCTTTAGGCTTTCAAGTGGCCAGCTTTTACAAAAGTCTGCTTCACAGCTTTCTGAAACCTAAAAAAGGCGATTTTCAAATTTAGTGACTCATTTAAGGTGTGCCAAAAAACGTAGTCCATTCAATGCTGCACCTTCAAGTAATCAGAAAGTTCCATCAAGCCTTGCTCAGACGAATATTCTATGGATAGCAAACTGTTCAAATAAGCTTGTGCAGAACATCTATCCACAAGCTGCAAATCCCCAAGGCTGCAACTTCTGCTTTCAGAAGTGAGACGCAAATGGGATTCTTTTTCCAATGCTCCACTAGCAAATTCCCTCCATTTGAGCTCTTCAGCTGTGCTCTGGACCAGCATAAAGGAACAACCGTTAAGCATAATAATATCCAATTCAAAATTATGTTCGAACTGAATCTAGATGGAGTATGCAAACATCAAAGGTGGACCCACGGGGTAGTCAATGCAAGCTTGAGTGACATGTAGAGGTGGGCACGGTGACAACACTCTCGTTTCACCAATCAAATTTGCCTGAGAAGCTATTTGTTCAGAACCTGTAGTTAAAATAGTTGTTGACGATATCTTGTGCTTCAAAAAGAATGGATGTGTAGGCTTGCCGGCACTTAACCGTGCATTTTCCTGGTAAAGATCATAGGAAAATAAACAATGAGTCATTGTCAAATCCAAGCTGTCCATTTCACTTTTGCCTATAATTCCATCTTAACTAAAATAAGTTCCATTGGAAGATTGGCTATTATAATGACTAGTTGCATACAAACTTGGAGAACTCAATGGAAAATTTAAAGCATAAAAATTTGTTAACTGTTACACAATGTGGCAGGGTAGAAACACTACAGCACATGATGCAAAGTTCTATGGAGTCAACAGCCAAAAGACACACCAACAATCCACATAGTTTAACCTAATTTAATGGCTTTGTATTAGCTAATGAGTTCACTAGATACTTAGGCCTGAAAGAACATCCATTTAGTTGAACAAGAATTGCATGCTCAGTTTTGTCTGGGGCACTCGTCTTAAGATCACGTGTGTGATACATGAACTGTTAGACTGTTTCTACATACTAGGATACTCTTCGTACTTGCTATATTAACATTACCTCAGCTGCAAGTCTAGCTTCTCTCCATAATTCATGATCAAAATCCAAAAAGTCTTTGACAATAACGCACTCGTCTTTAATGGTGCTACTCTTTCCATTTTTCCCAGATTTGAAAGGTCCGTTTTCTTGGACATTAGAACTAAGTGACTTCTTTCGGCTCCTCTTTTTTGACACTGGGAGAAAGAAATCTGTAATTTTGTAAAGAAAATAGTAAGAGAACAGAAAATTATAATGCATTCACCAAAATAAGCTTTATTTGAAACATAATATATATGAAGTTTCATAACAAACCTGATGATGCAGCAACCCCATTTCCCCCTGATCCTTGGCTGGATTGCAAGTTTCTACAATGGTTAATTTCCTTTTCTTCTCTTGGCTCCTTAGGAGACTTATCTGGGCATATTTCTGCATTTTGCATTTACTTGTTAAAAATGCACAAGAACGGAACCTTGAACACTTCCAAGGAAATTGTTCCTAGGAATTAGATAATCAATGTACCATTTTCTTCAGTCTGAAACTGCCCAGAAGTTTTAGATGCAGAAGTGGATTTTTTACGACTTCTCCCTCTCCTTGGGAGTGTTTCAGCTTTATCAACTATTACTTCGATTAATTCTGAACATTGAATTGGACCTGTTGTGCTGTCCATTACCTGGCACATTTAAAATATCACAATTACGATCTTCAATGCACACATACAGGTTATAATTTCTCAAACTATGTTATAGCATGTGAAAGTGAGGAGAATGTGCCCATGAGAGAATTCACAATAGTGATTTAAACCATGCTAAAAGAACAAAGAAGGCTGGTGACAGGACTATGCAAATTATAAAAGATGAAGCCTGAAAGTAGTGCTGACCTGCACAGAAGCTTTTAAATGTAGCTCATCCGAAATATCCAACAAAAGACCCATACTGCCACTTTCAATTCTTCCCAAATCCAGTTCGTTTGATCCACCTCTGGCAAAACCAGTCTGGGGCTCCATTACTGCATCATTTTCGTTCCCATCCTGGTTCCTAATTTTAATCCGATCTACTGATTCAAATGGAGAGTTACAATTTGCCTCCGGATGAAGCTCAGTAGATCCTTTTGTCACACAGCCCACCTGATCTTCCGCCTCAAAATTGGCTTTGACCATCTCGGGAACAATGGCATCAGAGTTCCCTTTTCTAGGTTCTGAATTCTGCTCTGCATCTTCTGGTGCAGAGTTTCCTGCTAAATTGGCAGAAGAGTATGATCCTCTATTCATGAATTACGCACCGAAATCATAATTGCTTACCTGCATTGTTGGGGGGGGATGAAGACTTGCAAAGATGGGTCCCGTCTTGAGGATCGATTGTTGAGGAATGAGGTTTAATCATAAAAGAAAGAAGGGTATGATTGTTATGGGCAGCTCCAATTCTTTTTGTAGCCCTTCTTCCACCACGGCCTCCGGCTTGAGGCTCATCGCCGGAGCAGCCGCCAGACGCCATAGCTTACTACGATGACGACGAATTCTCCCTCTTTTTTTCCTGTCAAAAGGGATTGGAATTTCCAGTGCGGAAAAGCGAGTAGATTCAGCTAAACACACGGCCAAGATTACTTAATCTTTTGCCCGCGAAAAGCGTGGCGGGACGTTTTGAAAAAAAGACTGCTCAGCATTTCCACGTAAGCTGAACATTTTTCTTCCTTTTACCGACCACCATCTAGTAATTTTTTTTTGGAAGGGGTAAATTTCGGGAGGAGGGTTTTCCGCCGTAAAAAAAACCCCGGCTGCGGCGTGGTGAGCGGGCGGGCCACGAGCGGTGAACCACGCCGCCGCCGAAGTTTTTCATGGCGAAAAAAAATGACTCGCAAAATTTTCCTGACGAAAAAAACGTCACAATGAAATTATAGCCGTTAAAATTTTGATTTCCGGCCAAAATTTGAGCTCGCGAAGGCATGCTTGTGTATGGCCAAGGATAAGTCTCCAGGGCTGGATGGCATTCTTGTTGAGTTTTTCCAGACTTACTGGGAATGGGCCGATGAGTCAGTGTACCAGGTATATCTTGAGTTGCTACAGTCCTCACAACTTGCACTACAAGGAAATCGCGACTCGCGCGACGTCATCGCACCACGTCTGTGCGACGTCGCGTAGCAAATCGCGACGCCACGTCGCAACGTGGCATTGCCCGAACGTCGCGAGCGACGAGCCTAGACGCGTGGCCGACGTCTGCAACTCGCGTCGCCAAACCCACGTCGCCAACCGGCTATTTGCCGACGTCGCGTCGCATGCGACGTCGATGATATGGCCAGCGGCGCATGACGTGGCAAAGTGCTTCTGACGTGGCGTACTTTTTTCTGACGTGGCATTCATTTCTGGCACGTTTCCGTGGCCACCGGGCCACGTCGCATGCGACGTGCATGTCGTGGCGAAGTGTTT
>JAANSK020103129.1:0-16022 GCA_011763485.2 Isoetes engelmannii | reverse complement strand
GTGTGGCCAGGAAATGCCGAGGCCGTACGGTAGTACGGCCGAGGCATTTCCTAGCCACATGGCCACCGAGGCCATTTTGGATGGGCCATAACGCATCATCAGAGGACGTTATCTAGCCCATGGGCAAACCCCCATTGCGTCATCACCTTGTTAAATGGTCATGGTAGTATGTTTTGACGGTGGTGACGGGTACTCCTGACAGGCAGCCGTCAGAGACATGGCCTTACCCGCCATTTCTATGTTCAGATTTCTTAAGCCATGGCAGCAATGGAAGTGGAGCTCGCTCGCGACACACCATATCTGCCTCAAGAAGCAAAAGCTTCCGAAGAACATCATGATGAAGAAGAGCAGGCTTCTAAAAGGAGCCGCGATGATGATGCGGCTGCCGATAACTCTTTTAGGCCTAAACGTGAAAGAAAGAGTGTTGAAAGGCTTACTCTGGTGGATACCAGTGTGCATAAGGAGTTCCAGATATTGGAGGTATTTTTTCCTGGGTCTTTTGCCGTGTTTTTCGAACTTACTGCAGCTTGGTTATGTATTTATGCTGTTTTGCAAATATTTGGACTTCCAGGGAAAGGGAACGCCATTGAAGGAAATTCCAAATGGTATTTTTCCACCTTCATTTTGTAGTATAGTTTGCTTGTGAGCTTTCTTGAATATTTTCAGGGTTTTATATCAAAATGAGAAGTTATGCGTGGTACTCCTATGTTGCATAGGCCTATTTTATTTTGCTGCCATCTTCATTACGATATTCTTAAATGCGTGAAAAAGGGCGCACTCCTGCAAGGAGCTTGATTCTTAACTGCAATGCTTTATTGGCCCATTCTTGTTTTCTTGCTTACTTAATAATGTTTGGTTTCGCTCTGCTGCAGTGGCATACAAGCTCTCGAAACGGAGCAAAGCAGATGAAATAATTGGCCTTTTGCATTCTCTTCTCTTTGGGAAGCGGGTGAAGGTTAGTAGCTTTAGAATTTTGCTGTACGCATCTCAATCTATAAAACACTAGGCATTCTATGAGTGGCTTGCCTTCTTCTTACTTCTCGCAGATGGTAGCTTGATAGACTGCATGGCAATAGGGCTGCATGGCAATTTGACTGCATGGCAATAGGGCGTATTCTCTATCCCACAGTGTTTATGGTGCAATGATATCTGTATAGATTGTCTGGTGCTGTCATTTCAGTCGCTTATCTATTAAAGTTTACACTTAACGTCTCAATTGTCCATCCATGCAAGGAAGCTGCCACAATTGTCGAAATGAAAACTTAGATTTATTCGAGTGACTTCATAATGTGCTGAAGATATGGTATGCAGGTTACGTTCTAATAAAAATTTGTTAACAAGGAAAGGAAAAGAAAAGTGTGAAAGGCCAACTAATATCTGACTCGAAAACTTTAGATCAGATCTATATTGGATTTCTTGTTCGTTAAAACTATTGCTACAAGTTTATTTAGCTTTATTAACTTGCTGATGGTATTGCTACTATATGCAGGCCAACCTTGCAAAAACCAATATTCTTAGCTTTTCAGGCTATGTTTGGGGAGAGAATGAGGTTTGCATGCATTTTTGCGAATTTCACATGTGTAGAATAACATCATTAAATTGGTGTGCGCCAGGATTAAATAGATTTGCATACTGTCAACCTCTTGAAAAGTAATGGCTGTGGAATTTTTTTTTAGATAAAATAACTAAGAGCTATTTCTAATACCTTAGGAGCTGTTTCATTGTAGATATTTTGATATTGAAAATTTCAGTTGCTATTTTAGTGCAGGAAGTTTTAAAAAACTGCTAAATTTTATTAATTACTACACCTTATTGTGCAAACGGATTCTGCATCATGTTGACACAGGAGAAAGAGAAAGCAAAAGCTAAAGAAAGGCTGGAGCGCTTTACGAGAGAGGGTTTATATCAGCTGGTTGATTTGCTGGACCTTCGGATTAGTAAATCCATCAAAAAGGTGTGATAAATTTACATGCTAATATTTATGTTTTATAGTAAATCTAGCACTGATGTGTTCTTTTTGTGGAGTCTTTTTGGTAGCATGTCCATTACCTTTTGATTATTAGTATATTATCACATCAAAACATGATAATGATTTAAGACCTCCAATCATTTTTAAAAAATACGAAGTCTTAATAGCTAATTATGTGTGGTGTGTTCAAAAACATCATATTTTATCTTGTGTCGAAAAGCTTTTAGCACGTGTCTGTCATTGCAATTCTAGTATGTGAGCTCATATTATGTCTGTTTGAGTGCATGATTGCTATGCAGGCATCTTAAAACTTCCTAATAGATCTCAGCATCTGGAGATGATTTGCAGGAAGAAGTTGTCATAAAATTGTTTGAGTTTTTAGAAGTACCTCATAAGACCACTGATAATTTGCTTGCAGAGGAAAAGCAGGTATGTTGTGCTTAAAAATCTCAGTTTTTTTTTTGTAAGGGCTCATATAGTCTGTCGATTCTTGTAGAAGCTTAGAATGAAAAAGAGGAAAAGCATCGAAAAGAAGAAAGCTTCTAATTCGAACAAGGTACAATGGCCTAATTTGTTATGATTTTTGGGAGTCCAATACCTTAAATGTGGGCCAATAAGTTGCTTGTAAAATTTAAGGGGATGCACATGAAAGCTGGTTCTGTTTTATATTATTTAATTTTAATAGGTCTGCACGAAATCTTGTTATAATAGCCTATATATATCTTTGATTAGTTCCTTCATTATCAAATGCCGATATAATCTTTGTTTCTTACTGGCTCAGAAAGTCAAGTCTCCAAAAAGTCTTACGCCAAGCTCAGGTAAACAACGAAAGAAAGAACAAGAGATGGAGATTGCTGGCGATGACGACGAACACGAGTCAGAATTTGAGGACGAACAGGAGAGTGAGGATGATAAAGGGAGTGATGCGGAATTTATTGTCAGTCCTCATGCGAATAAAAAGGCCAATAGCAGGAGATCCAAATCATTCGAGTCACAAAAAATGAAGAAAAGAAATACCTTAACTAAGGAATCAGACGATGAAGATGGTACAGAAAAAAGTGAGATTGTGGAAAATGATAAAGTGATGTCTGAAATTGGTGATGATGACGATGATGACGAGCCTCTAGGCGTCGTCAAAAGTAAAGTGGGAAAGAAAAATCTTCCGCAGAAATCTAAAATAGCAAGTTGTGGAAAGGGTAAAATGGTTTTATTTTGTTCCTCAGATTTAGAGGAGTATTTTAGCTGACTTTTCTGGTTGTCCAAATGATTACAGATGAGGTAAGCAAGAAATTTCTTGATGCTGTACAATTAGAGCAGAAGGTTGCAGAAATTGTTAAGGAGAGTGACTTCAGTAAGGTGTTTGTCATTTTACTTTCTATGAATCTGAAAATGTTGTAGGATATGCAAATTAAATTACATCCACTCTGTGCAGATTACATTTACAAATATTCTGGATCAACTGGGTAAGCCTCAATATTTCACTTTGCTTACATTTTACCCCGGCTACTCCTTTTGGCTAAAGCCTAGTGCTTGCAGGACTCCTATTTGGCCCTCTTATTACGGAAAGGAAGAAGTATGTGAAAAAAGTAATCAAGCAACAAGTTACAAAGTTTATGGAGGTTAGATTGGAGCAGGATGACGATCCAGTTCCTCAAAGCAAAGATAAAGAAAACGAAATGGAGTCTTTTGATGCAGAGGCTGATCCACCAGTGGAACCTGACTGTTTAAAAGAGGATGATCCACCAGTGGAACCTGATGCTATAGAGGAGGATGAACAAATTGAAAACCTGAAACCAGGTGATCCTCCTGAGGAAGTCCAGAAATTTGAGCAAGTCGTCAATAATGTACATTGTGAATCGCCTGCATGTGCCACTAACACAGAGTCGAGTACAGTAGTTGAACATGCTTCAGAAAATTAATTGAAATTTTGTAAATGGAGAGAGGCTGACAAGAAGCAAGTGAGATCTCATGACGCTATCCGCTTGAAGAGGTGCCAAATGTAGTATCTGATCGAAAAGCAACAAATATCTCTTCTGAATGGGGTTAATGAAGAGCATTGAAAATTCAGATCCAGAGCACAAATGTATCTGCATAGAAGATTCTGTAAGTTTAGAGAACTAGTTTCGCTCGTTACTGTATATATCTCTAAAAATATGATTGACATGCTTTTTGGATCTACGACCTCGATCATGTGACTTGCATGGTACTAAACTGCTGCCTCAAACGTATTTCTTTCTGCCACCTGTTTGTTTACAACTAAGATCTTATATTATCTTTGGGTTGTAATTTGAAAACTTGAAAACTAGCAGTAGGGGAGGTTAGGGTTAAGAGATGGAATGTAAAATGGTACACAAGTAGGTATATGCTCAAGATTTTCTTTGCATTTGTTAGAAGCTGCTCCTTTACAATGAATAGAAGCACCTCCAACATTAATTACGACATTCAATCTTAGTTGAAAAATGGCATGGTCTGCTAGTTTTCAGGCGGTAGCATCAACAAAATCTGGAATTGCCGGCATTTTGACTTGAAAGCCTTCCATTAGTGGCAAAGCACAACAATTTAGCTATTTTTAGCTTTCTTTTTCTATTGCCGTTGGAATAATGCTTCTACCAGACAATATTGCTCGATAGAATGAAAAATCAGTGGCAACATCAAAATAATGCCAGCTAAGCATCTACAGCTAAGCATCTACGGGGGCTTCGTGGAAAGATAGCATTGGCAGCTATGACGTGTAAATATACGGTTGGTTCACCTGTAATATTTGAAGTGCCATAGCCACTAGTAGAAATCCCGCCTTATTGAAATCCTATGCCAATAACTTTAATCAAAATACCTATTTGTGTGTTAATTCTATTTTTGGGAGGAGAAAACAACCAAAATGCCCCTACACCGAAGTTTCAAAACTTACCAAAAAGCCAGTGTAATCATATACGCATTTTTTATATTTACCTATAAAAATACCCCTATTATTTTGAAGCATTTTGTTTTTTGCCAGACAAAGTTAGTTGTTGCATTATCTTCAATGCTTGTTTGAATTAGTTTGCGGGGAATCATTGGCAACCTTCTCCTTGTTTTAGGGTTCACGTTGTGCATTTGGAACGAATTGAAGCGAAGGGAACCAAGACACAAATTTGCAATTTGGTCTATCTATGATTGAGTTACTCCAACATCTTCGGTTTTGGAGCTATGACATGCAGTCATTATAAGGGTTTTTTCATAGTTACCTAAGCCTTTAGGGTTTTGTAGCTTTTCAAAAAATACAGAAAGCTGTAGGGGCATTTGGGACATAAGTTTTATATATGCCCATGGTGTTTTGTTGATTGGGTTTTTTGGATTGCCCGTGGGGCAATTCGTTAGGTGAGGGTGGGTTGTGTGAGCATCTTGAGGTATATTCTAGCATATTTAATGATCTAATGGTTAGAATTACTAGTTGTTTTGCCAGCGCTGAAATCTACATAACCTTAGTTGAAGGACTAGTAACGGTGCCTAGCATTGCTGGGCAACGTTTGGGATTTGTAAATGTTGGGAACTTGTAAATGAAATGCTTGAGTTTGTCTATAACTTAGTCAATTAAATCCATGTATATTGCTATCTCTTTATATGCCTATTTGACGTCACCATGTGCAAACCCAATGTTTTATTGTTTGGTGTCTCTCTGGAATAACTCATATTGTCCTAACTACTATCAAAATCGCTTTGATTCATACTCTTGCAACTGATCCCAAATAACTTAGGTTTCATGAATCAATTAATATCAAAGTAAAGTTGCCCAGCGTTGCTGGGCCTAAACAAACCACTTAAAAGGTTGACACTATATTCCATTGATAAACTTCTATATGTCATTGATACAACTTCTACTATCTATACCACCAAGTCCTATACACAAACAATAAGTGAGACTATGAACTCCTTATATAAGAGACTTGGACATGGGAGAACCCCTCTCCATGCTATCAAATATATCATAAAAATGTTGACACTATATTCCATTAATAAACTTCTATACGTCATTGGTACAACTTCTACTATCTTTATCACCACGTCCTATACACAAATAATAAGTGAGACTATGAACTCCTTATATAAGAGACTTGAACATGGGAAAACACCTTTCCATGCTATCAAATATATCATAGGAAATGTATTTAACAATTAAGCAAGATATATAAAATCTATCATGGGAAGTGTAATAACAAATTTTTCACGTTCTATATCCATGGCAGTATAAGCAAAATTTCCACGTTTGATATCCACGAACGGTATAAGCCCTAGTTGCGAGTTCTCCATGTCTATCCATGTAACATATGTAGAACTTGTAAATGATAAGCTATTGTAGCTTGACATTTTAGACACATATGATTGTGGCTTTTTCGTTGTTCTCCATGTCTATCCATGCAAGATATGTAGAACTTGTAAATTGTCTATCCATGCAAGATACGTAGAACTTGTAAATTGTCTATCCATGCAAGATATGTAGAACTTGTAGATTGAATATCGTAGTTCGACATTTGAGGCACATGTTTGTTAAACTTTTTCGCTAAATGTTTCGTAAACATTGTCCTCTAGGCTTTTAGAATAAGAAAAGTGCTTGCATTTGGATTTGCAATTCAGTACATTGCAATATTTGTTTTTTTTTTCTTTTTTACTTCATAGTATAGTGTAGTATGTCTCTTAATCTCCTGATTAATGTCTTACAGAAGTGGATTGAAGGCCTTGGTATGGTAAAGCCTGGGGTATATATTTTCCTTCAAACCTTGGTATGGTAAAGCCTAGGATATATTTTTTCCTTCATAGATAACATCTTATTGCCTTCAGAACTAATTTAAATCACCCAGTGGATGCATAATTAAAGGCAACATTACTCCTTCAAATCATTTTTCAACATTACACAACCTAAACATATCCTAGTTCAGGTGCATAGGCTAAGTGGTTCTTCATTGTAGGGAGTATATATTATGTTGCCCCAGAAGAGAAGCAAAGTCAGGATTCGAGTCAGATGTATGTAGTATAGGGGTTTTAGAACCTACATTCTGCTCTGTGGCCGAAGACCCTTTTGGGATAAGACTGAAGCTGGCATTTTTAATGAGGTGGAGATAATGTTTCTGCAGCATCTTCAAAGTCACATTCTTGCCCTTATACTGATTTAAAGTATGTAGAATGGCCTGCAATCAGTTCTTGTACAAAAGATTTATATGATCTAATTAAGCATTTGGACAGGCATAAGAAGGCTCCATCTGTCATGTTGCACGTAAGCACATTAGTTCTGGTTCACAGAGTGCACATGACTGACAATACTTTGCATCTTGATGAAGCTGCTACTTGCAAATTGTGCAATTTGTAGTTCCATATAAAGCCCATCTAGGTAAGGAAACAATGATGTCAAATGCACTTTTCACAATAACATCAGGAGCATTTACCTCCAATAATTTGTCTCGTTCCACAAAAGCCCATGATATAAATATTTATCTTCTCAACCTCCACCGTATGTAGACCAGCAATTGTCCCTAGCCACCCACAATATACAAATTTGAAGTCTACCTTGATTTGATATGCTTGATATAGCTCTTCTTGTAATTCCGCTTTTCATGCTTATGAACACTTCAGCATTAGTTGTTGAAGTCTGGCCATGGTTGCCCTTTCACATAATTTAATAGCTCCCTGGCAGACCTTTAAAAACAAAAAGGTTTATAAGAGTTGAAATTGGTAAACTGTATAATCTTCTTTACCACTCTCCTTTACCACTTCGAAAAACAACATAGACCATGAAATGGATAAAGCCAGGGACGACAAGAAACCAGTAGAAGTTCCTCAATTTGCTTTGGTTAATGTTGAGCCTCAAGACCTTTAAGAAGCCTAGATCTATGAGGCAGAGTAAAGGAAGGACTAAGAAAAACTGTCACAACTCTTAAAAAATCTGTTGGTCTGCCAATTCCATTTAAAAATATGGCAACCGTTAATATAATTGCACCACAAATTAAGCTAAAATTTTACATTGACTGTTGGAAGCTAGAGCATGCCATAAAAGACTTGCATCTGGCTAGGTTTCTGTCCTGAGCATACAACATTGCAAAGCAGACTAAGTTCAGATCTTGCCAATGACTCATCTCTACAGAATGCACATATACATAACAGGACGCTACCTCACATTCTTATGCTGCAATTCAAAGACATAAGTGCACCATATACAAATCCAGTTTATAATTATAATTTAGTTTAGTAGTTCCTTCGAAGAGTATTTGTTTATAGCACATTTAGAAGAAAAATTTACCTGACGCAAAGATCCGAGATGCTATCACTTGCCAGAAAATAAAAAGGAGCCAGAACATACTGATCTGCCTGCCGTGAGCTTCTGGAAGATGCTTTGGGTTTAGGATCAACATGTTTAAATCCAGCCAACAATCATTATTGACAGAACTCGAACTTTCACAAAAGCGTTATCATATGTGCCAGGACCTCCAAAGACCTCTAGTCCTCCTTCTCCAAATATATTATCGCCCATAAGTTGGCATGTCAAATATTGGAGAACCAACCAAAGATCCGAGATGCTATGACTTGCCAGAAAAAAGAAAGGAGCCAGGACATACTGATCTGCCTGTCGTGACCTTCTAGAAGATGCCTTGGGTTTAGGATCAACCTGTTTAATCCAGGGAACTCGAACTTTCACAAACGCATTATCATATGTGTCAGGACCTCCAAAGACCTCTAGTCCTCCTTCTCCAAATATATCATTGTCATAAGTTGGCATGCCAAATATTGGAGAACCAAGAAGCCCCGCAAACGAACAAAGAAACTAGATATAAGGCCATAGCCAAGAGCTCAGTGGACCTCAACCCAACTTGCAAAATCTGCTATGGCTGTAAAAGAGAAATAGAGAGAATATTTGGACGAACACAAATTAGGATTTTATATGACAAACTTCAAGACTTTAGACCGTCCGATTATGTTAAACAAATCGTAACCGTCGGATCTAGGGCTGCACCCAACCAATACACCAAAACATTATAATATAGGATGTTTCACTGCTTCTTGTACCATTGGCGAGTACCTTAACCGTATGCTTAAGTTAAAACCTTTTTAGGAAGCTTCAATGATTAAATACTTTGGGAGATGAAGACCTCTGTTGTCAAGAAACTCCATCACCTCGACTGCCAAAAGATGGATCAAATTAGACCTGACCACTCGCACCATGCGCAGATAGCCAATTAGAATAATCCTAACTGCCTTCTGGCGCATTCTGTGAGTGGTAGACCTCGTTTGACCATGCTAAGTAGTATAAACATTAAATCTGACAAGTTGATTGAGCTTAAAAACAGTAATTGAACTAGACGAACCTATTAAAACTTAAAAAAGAAGAGGGAAATTTACCAAAATGCCCTTAATTGTTGTTCCCAAAGAGCCCTTTGTATTTTCAAAATTTTCAAAAAGCCCTTAAACTTTAAGCATTTTCCCAAAAAGCCCTTTGTATTTCATGCCAATTTTTTTTTTCCTTGCATTGTCTACCTGCTCTAAATTTCTGACCCACAGCATGGATTTCTTGGATGATTGCATGGTCATGTACACAAAGCAAATTTGTGATGAACTTTGGAGATTTTTTTCTTGATTATCTGATTGTCTGTGATGGGTTTTAGAGAGCTTTTTGTAGTGGTGAATTAATTTTCCTTACATTCTCGTTTTGCAATTGCTTTCTCTCCTTGCATTTTGTCTTCTACACATTCTCCGAGTGTATGCTATGATGGATTTAAAAGTAGGCCAACAATTTGATTCAATCTTGAACCTTCGAAATGCTATCAAGAAAGTAAAGAATGATTCTCTATTCTGAAAATGTGTAGGATATTAGTGGAAAGGGGCAATTTGAAAACTTGTAGGGCCTTTTGTCATTTTTAGAGTATAAAGGGATGTTTAGAAAAAATACTTAAGAATTAAGGGCATCTTGGGCATTTTGAAAATACATATGGCTTTTCGGGAATTTAGTCAATAATTATAGGTATTTTGATAAATTTCCACAAACAAAAAAAGAGTAAATAAAACTTAGTTTGAAGTCACACTTGCACCATGCGCAGAGACCACTTTAGAATAATTCTAACTAGGCTTTGGCAGGAAGGCTCAGGAAGGTAGAGGTCGATTACCAACTTTATATATGGAGCTTCAAATGTGTCGTTCACAAGCCCCTTCATCTGGTCTCTGAGAGAAAGAGATATTGGCAGAAATAAGACGCATAGAGTCTATGCAAGCAACTCAGTCTCGCGTCAAGGCTGGCTTGGATTGGTTCAAATTGGGGGATAGGTGCTCTCACTTCTTCTTAAGGGCTGCCAAGAGAATACGTGTATCGAGCTCTATTTCTTCGCTCCTGCTACCAAATGGCCCTGAAATGTCCGAGGCTACACAGTTGAAGCAATTTCTTTTTGACCATTTCTCCTCCTTTTTTGCTGAGCGTCCTCTACCCTTCCAAGAGGACATGCAGGAGGCAGTCTTGTCTAAGATTTGTCCTATTGTCTCCTCACAACAGCGTGCCCAGTTAGAATCTAATATTACAGTGGATGATTTGCGCTCGGTTGTGCATTCTTTGAAGAAGAATAAGTGCCCAGGCTTGGATGATTTCCCTGCGGAGTTCTTCCAAGCATATTGGAGCTGGCTAGGTGATGATGTCTTTAATGCTTTCTCTGAGTTTCTTCGGTTTAGGAGCTTGGATAAGATTCTCAATACTGGTTGCATTTCTCTTCTCCCTAAATGTAAAGAGCCTAAAACTATTTTTGATTGGCTCCCCATAACTCTTCTTTTTATGGTGTATAAGATCTTTGCTAAGGCCTTCACAAAGAAAGTGCGAGATATTTTGGCAGAGTCTATCTTCCCCACACAATATGACTTTTTGCCTAAGCGTTGTATTCTTGATAATGGGCTGCAGCTTATGAAGGGATGTATTGGGCGCGTCTAAAAGGTGAATTTGGAGAGTTGTTCACCAGGGATGTTATGAAGCTCCATCTTTCTGCTCAGTCTATTGTGTTGTTCCAAGGAGAACCTTCAGCTGTGTTTCATGTAGGCAGAGGTGTTCGTCAGGGATGCCCCCTTGCTCCATTGTTGTTCACTATTGTGGCAGAGGTCTTGTCACAGTTGTTCTCTTCTGCTACGCGAGATGGTATAATTCAGGGCTTGAATATGGAGGATGGATCTCAAAAAGTTTGTAATCAAGAAGTTTTTTTTTTCCTGGAAAAAAACAGAAAATAAAATAGTATTGATATTTCAATGATGTCATGTGAACCATTAAAGGAAAAAACTCCCCCATAACACACCAAAACAAAGATTTTAATTTTTTTTGGTACATAATAATTTTGAAGATGTCATGTGTATCAACGAAGGACACAAATCCCCAATAACACACCAAAACAAAGATTTTAATTTCTTTTAGTAATTATTTTACACTTGATGTCCAAGATTGTCCAAGCCGTGGTTATGATGGCTATGTCGACCTTTATGTCCATGGTTATGCTGGCTATCGCGACCTTTATGTCCTAGCTATGCCTCCGGTCGCAAGATTCTTGGAGAGCCCATATGCCCAGCATGTTTTTGAGCAATGCTAGAGTAGTTGCGGCCTTTGTGTGTTAATGGTCAACTGTGAGGTGTTACCCCAGCAAATCCACAAATCCGTGAGCCACTGGATTCCACAAATCCGTGTTGGGAAACCAAAAAACTATTCTATTTGAAACCCATATGAATAGCGAACGTAATGGGGGGACTATGGAAAAAATTGCGGATCTGTTTGTGATGACGCCAGGTCGAAATTTCTTAACCCTTGATTTTAGGGTGGCTAAATCTAGGCTGTTGAGCCTAAAATGCCCTAAAGAAAACCCTAAAATCTCTCCGAAGAACCAGCAGCTGTTGAAGCTTGACCCATCGCGCCCAGCTGTATTCTTCATGATTTGGGCGTAGGGGAGAATGTTGATGAAGCAACCTAAAATGCCTTTGAAGAAGTTTTGGAGATGGATAGATCCAAGATGTCGATGCCGAATGGATGTACATAATGCTAGATTTGGGTGCATGAGGATTGTATTGAACCCGGATTTGCTGTGTGAGGATACTTGTACAGAAATCAAATTCTTCAGCAATAGGAGATCTGTACAGAGAAAATGGGGTTGTTCATGCCACTGTGGGTGCTGGAAGGCAGACCGAACATTGGAGCTGTAGAAACAAGCTTCAGAGAGTGTGAAGTGTGGAAGCAGTTGCTTGGAACCTGGAGGGACCGATGCAAGAGCAGGGGGTGCATGCCAAAAGATATTCGGCAAACAATGCAAACGACCACTTATGCAGCACAAGCAACGCTTGTCAGACAAATGTTTCAACTCTTCTGGACAGCTCTCCTTCGAATCAAGTGGCAAAACCACAATACCGCAAAACAATGCCAAAGGAAATGGAAACGAGAAACAATGCCAGAGGTTTGTCATTATCCTTTTGTCCAGAGCTCCGCCATAGATGTGTAAGGGCGGGTAATCCCTGCATGCCATGATAGGCCAAGATCTCCAACTCCAAAAATAGGGGTTTTATGCTTCTGCAGGCCCTCAGGTTGCTGTTCATCTGCGCCAGATCTGCAGCCTTTCTCTTGTGTGATCACCTACAAAGGTATCCCTGCCTGCTGGAAGATCTTCTTGAGGGAAAAGCATTCCCTCAACAAATTGAAAGCTGGAAGAAAACTCCATCAACAAGAATCCAAGCAAGCTCTAAAAATCAACTTCTACCTCACTGTCTCTTTCTTTTTTCTTGCCGGAACAGGCCGAAAAGGCCATAAGAGTATCCTAATGGCTACAGGCAGAGATGTCACACGGTTTTTGAAGACCACACAAAATAGAAATATGTATTTTTAGCATATTGAAAGAACCGCAATGGTTTGCCCACAAAAAATAAAATAAAAACCCTTATTTTTTAATTAAGCTTTTTTTTTTCAATCAAAAATTTTGTAAAAAGAAATAGCGAACATAATCATTACGCTGATGACACTTTTCTCTTTCTAGTGGCTGAGGAGGATAATCTTGAGAATGCTAAGCTTCTGCTGGACTCTTTCTCACTGGCTTTAGGGGTTCTTGTTGGCTGGTTAAAGTGCTCTGCTTTATGGATACTAGATTTTGCAGTTCCTCCATGTGTTCATGAATATCCATGGAAAGTGCTTCCTCATGGTAATGCCACTAAACTCCTGGGCATTCCTGTGGGTATATATATTTCTACCTCAGATGCATAGGATGTTATAGTTGAAGGCTTGTGCAAGCATCTTTTATGGTGGAATACAGCCAAGCTTTCTTTGGCAGGGAGGATAGTAGTTGCTAAGCATTTTCTCAGCAACACTCATGTCTATGTGGCATCTGCAGTGCTCACATCATAATCCAAATTTCAGGAGTTGTAGCAATTGTTCGCAACTTCATATGGGCTGGTACTGAGACAGGTGTGATTGGGAAGGTTGCTTGGTCCACATGTATCAAGCCAAGATTTGCTGGTGGGCTAGGTATGATTGACTTTGCCTTGTAGAGTAAAGTTATAATCTCTAAGTTCATCTGTCGCTACCTGGCGGACATGGTACACTCGCCTGGAATGAGGTTGGTTGTGCAAGCACTTGGATAGTGTAGTTCTTTTGGAAAACTAGCACTTAGGGTGGCTCTTCCTTGGAGTCACTTTTATTAGTTTTGCCCATATCCTAATGCTTTCCACTTGATTCTTGGGAGACAATTCTTGCACTCTTTCAGATTAATCCTGATGCTTGCACACAGTTAAGTGCTCCGTGTTGGTGGATTCCTTTGGATAATCGTTTGCCTCTGTGTGCTGATATACATCCATTGACTCAACGGCGTTGGCGGCTAGCTGGAGTTCTCTCAATTGGTGCTTGGTATGAGACTGGTCACTTGTTGCACTGGGACGCTTTTCAGACTAAGTTCATGCTATCTCGATGGGACAGAGGTATTTGGCAAATGGTGGCTAGTATTCTGCCTGCCACTCCCGCCCAAACAACTGATGTGCCTATTTGAATTGGCCCCCAAATTGTCAACGCACAACGTCTTGTGCATTCTCTATATCAGAAGCTGGCTGACGTTGATGTTGTTCCCCTTCGGGCTGGTTGGCAGCTTCGCCTTACTCCTCCTCGGTGGAAGCGATTGTGGTCCTGGGCTTGGGATAAGTTGCTTCATCCCAAAGTCTCTGCCTTGTGGTGGCAGATCCTTCATAGATGCCTGCGGGTCAATGTGCTGGTCCATAAGTTTGCTCCTCGTATTTCAGAACTGTGCCCATTGTGTAAGCGGCAGCCTAAAACTCTCGAGCATTTTTTTCTTCCTATGCGACCAAGTCTAGCCAGTTTGGTCATGGTTGTTATCTCTCTTTCATGTGGCCTTGACTAGCCAGCAAGTGCTTCTGCGATTTACCCCTCCACTTGGAACAGGTTGCAGCAGTAGGCTTTTCATTTGGCATCAGGTTGGTTGGTGTGGTCCATCTAGAAAAGACGATGATGGTGTATCTTCAAGGGCTTAACAATTATTGCTGTCCAACTTCTTCATGAGGCACAAGGTAGATTGATGAAGGCATACCAATGTTCTCAGCTCATAGTATCTTATCTTTTGCATAGGTGGGTTGCTTCACTCAGTGGATTATCTTTGTCTGCTGAGATTTTATTCCTGCCTTTGCATTTATATATGTACTTTTGTGGAATATTGAATAGAGTTTGACATCCTTAAAAAAAAAACATGCTGTGAGTGGTGAGACCAAAAACTATCTAAAGAAATACTACGTTTGAAACTGTCAAATGCCTGCTATTAAAATAGTTAGATAATATAAAATTCTCGTAAGAAACTCTAAAAATTGCCAATTTATAAATACAGGTCCCCTACGAAAAAGTTTAATTTTTTCCGCTCGCCTTGCTATGACCGTTGTACCAATTTTTAGGTGCGGTGAGGCGATCCAGACTCTGTTTAGTATGGCACGCACTAAACCGACCACAAAGAAGATGACATGAGCTGAAAGGGCCAGTACCTAAGTTCGTTGTAGAAAAGAAGGCAGAAGAAGCTAAAAAGGGCATGAAGAGGACAAAGAGAGTTAGCATGGAAAAGAAAAGCTTATATGTTTGCTCAGCTGTCCTGCAGAAGCCTCTATTGGTCATGGCGTGCGCTTTCTTATTGCGAGCCGGAGCAAGCTCTTACAATCATTCATGACAAGATGGACCAGAAGAAGACCATGGTCCCTAGGCTTGAGAAGTTGGCCAACTCGGTGTGGAGGGGAGCGTCTAAAAGGTCAGCGTCACTGGAGCTCTACTGTGTTCGGATGCCCTCATGATTCCAGAGCTAATGCAGTTATTTCGAGAATGTAGCTCCAAGGCGAACGCCTTATCTTGTGCATGAGGTCCCTGATTGGAAGGTCTTCGTGAAAGGATAGATTCCAGACAAGAAGGAAAGATTGATTGGCTATCTGGAACCGCTTCTCTTCAAGTTCTGCCAGAAGGATGGGTGGCTCCATAACAAAGTACATCATTCATTGGTTAGCTATCTCAAAAGCTGGGGAGCACCCGTGGTCTAATACATACATGAGTGATGTTATCGACTACTGGCAGGGCCTACTAAAGGTGCTTGGACAGTTGGATGCTGGCCCATCTGACATGCATGATTTCTTCCCGCACACACGACAAGATGCTTTGGTTTTGCTTGAGTTGATCATCCAGCAAGAGTGTAACCTTCGATCGACGTATGTAGGCCCGTCCAATCAATAGCCCTAAAATCCTATGGAGGACTTCAATCCAACTCAAGATATTAAGAAGGGCATGCTCTTGCTTGTGAGGCCACCTGACAACTGCCCTATCTGTCTAGTTTACGCAGAAGCGTTGATTATGGATGGGCAGTTGAAGGAATGCCTTAACCATGGTGATCCCGAGCGATGTGGGTTCCTAGTTATTAAGAGAACTTATTGCTAAGGATGGTAAGGAAGATGATAATGATGAGGAATAAACTTTACCTCCGGTTTGAGTAGAGTGTGTCTTGATTGTTAGCTTAGGAGGAGTAAGATGTGACTACTTGCTAGCTTGAAATGAGTATGATGT
>JAANSK020103018.1:0-16028 GCA_011763485.2 Isoetes engelmannii | reverse complement strand
AACTTTAGAAACACTTTTCCAGAAGTATTCTACTATATGCGATGTAGCGAAGTTTATGCGAGAGCTTTTGGAGAGTGTTGACAGATCTGTTGAAGCATAGATCCTTTTATTAAAATGTTTGGTGCATTTCAGTTGGTTCTTTGTCCCATGACCCGCGGGTCTTTGTTGGACGTTAATATACTTTACTTTACTTTACTATCATTAGTAACAAAATTAATGGAATAATTCATCTACTTTCATAATGACATTTCCAATTGCATTCACAAAGGTTATTAACATTAGACTTTTCAATTCTAGTGCCGATGAATCAATTTCAAAAGACTTTATTGATATACATTGGCAGTTCACGAAGCAGGCAATGTAGGTATGAAAAGTTTCACGAGCTTATCGATGGCGATGATGAAGGCAAAGGGATTGCTTATATGTTCTATTCGAGATCATTATGCATTGCATGTCTTCATGAAGTCATTATCCATAAGTAAACCACTTACCAACTTAGGCCCTTACAACTATTAGACATTTATGAATATATTAAATGGAACCAATGCAAGGTCTTTTATTTTCTTTCAAAAAGTACATGTTCCATCTAGCTGTGTAAGGACAAAAAGGCAATAAGAACCTTAAACATTACTACTAGAGAAGTCTATTTACAAGAATCAAATTTGAAAATAATGAATCAAAATGATACAACTAACTAAAGAAAGGAGCACTTAAAAGACATCAATCTTTTACATGGGCATCATAAAAATTGCATGAGCAGAAGAATGAATGCTTAAAAGGTGTGGAATGTATGATATTTCCAAATCAACCACAAGAGTCAACTAGAGCCAAGATAGCAGGCCTTTTTCTTAACTAAGGTCCACACGTCTCAGAGGGAATTGGGTTCAAGTAAATTATACTTTTACTTCCACGATGACCAAATCAACCTATAGGACAAGTAAATGATGAAGAATACATCCATTGATATCAGGATTAAAGAACTTGGCTGAAAGGGTTTTTGAGGAAAAATCATTAATGGTAATAAGTTTACTACTACCTAGATTACAAACAACTTGCATATTAATCAATGCTTTAGATATAGAGATCCAAATCTCAAACCTATATGATCAATTACTAGCTCATATATATGGTAATCCATTAAGTATTACAGGATAAGAATGATGCTAAGTTTGTTCGAATGTGCAGTTGTAAGAGACCATCGACATGTTCGCCACAAGATGTGTACTATTGGATATTTCCTAAACATGTTCTTCACCAAGGTAGGTATTACATGCTCATCTCATTGTCGTTTCACCATCCTCCATCTTCTTCCTCAAGTACCTGGTGCTTGGTGCTGCCAATAAAAGAAGATAAATAGAGAATGAAAGGAATGGTCAAGACACAAAGAAATAAAACTATAAAGTTCATAATCATAATAGAAAACAAGTTGGATTAAGAGGTTTAGAGCAAGCTAGCCATTTAGTTAGTTAACCACAAAATTACAAATAGAAACCCAGATTTGAGAGCTATCTCATCAATCCCTAGGCCATACATATGACGATCATAAAGATAAGTAAGTATAACATGAAAATAATGATGTCAAACTTGCTGGAGTGTAGCTACGAGCTGGCAATATCTTCTCCACTAAAATGAGTGTTACATGAGATTTCTTCAACATCTTCCTCGTCAAGTTAGTAGTCTTAGTGTGGAAGAGGCTAAGTGGGCATGTTACAGAGATGGGAAAATCATAAGGATGGTGGAGTGTCAAAATTGTATATGTATATTCCCAAATTATGAATTTGCGCGTATAGACTGAAAATACACCTAATATACGCATAGACATATGAAATAATGTGATTCTTATTGAAAAGATTAAAATATTGAAGCATGTGCTCAAAATGATTAGTTTGCCTTGATGAATGGGTTATATGCATTTTTAAATAAGAAATGCATACTTTATATGGTAAGAAACTCTTTTTGTGCTGTATACTATAGCTCAAAACACAAAAGGTACACATAAAAGGCACAAGTAGGAGAATAACAAAAGGCAAAAATGAGTGTGCGTATATCCGACGTACATATGCTAGTAAAAATGTATAGAACACATATACAAAGCAGATAAATCTTTGTATTGCAGAAGTAGAAAAGGAGTTTGTATATACGATACATATAATAAATACTTAATTCAAGGGTTTTGTACGAGAGTTGTACTCCACAGAAGGATATGGATTGTAACCTTCATCACCTCCAAATCCTATCGCGAGTAGCGGCGCCACCAGGTTCTCTCAAAAAACTTGTAGATGGTGTAAGTTCCCTATACGTAAAAACCCGCCAGGCAATTTTCAGCCCTCTAAGCGAATTATGCATCGACACGTGCCAACTTTTCTTCTTGTGAATCTGTAGCGGCGATTGTTGTTGGTCTGCATTCCAGTTTTGCTGGTCTGCATTCCGATTTTCCTTATGCTGCTAGTCTCGATTCTGCAGAGACATGATCATGATCGTCGGATTCACAAGGATGGAGGGCTGAAAATTGCCTGGCAAATTTTCACGTTAAGGGGCAGAGGCTGGTTTGATTGTGCTGGAATGCCGCCCACCGGGCCATTCCCTTATACAAGAAAAATTATGAACTAATTTGAATTAAATTGAGTTGAATTAATTCATAAATAATATATACACACTATACAATGTGCAAAAAAAATTAAGATGATAAGTGTTACACAAGTGTATAAGTACAAAAGTAATAATACATGTTATAAATACGGATTTATTTTGTTTGTATTTAATATTTGTACATTCTTCGTTTGGCCTTTCATTTAATCCTCACTATCATGATCATATTTTTTGGTTTTTTTGTGGTAGGATCACAAGGTCAAAGGTATGTATTCTGTAGCTTAGAACCCTAGTTGCCGTTTTTGGATTTTTCTCAAATTTAGTCTATTTTTTTCTTGTTTTTGCCCTTTAGGTCTTCAATCTTCGGATCCTACCTCCGTTTCTACCATAACCCAACTCAGAACCTCCATTCATTTTACCCTGTTGCACTATTTGCTTTCCGGTGATCCCCTGTTCATTCCTGCGTCATTTATTTATTCTTTCAGACATAAATTATAAAAGGTTCTGTAGAAATTTGTGTCCAAAGGAGGGAATCATACCAGTGATTTTCTACTTGGATGTCAGTGTAAAACACACATTTGAACTAACTTCCTTTAGTTGAGAAGGAAGAGTGGCAAATGTCCTTAATTTGGTCTTGTTTCCTCGAAATGGACTCTGATCATCAGCTCAACTAAACGCATTGTTCCAGATGACCCAAGTGGGCAATTTGCTGTGATGTTGTAAACCATGGCCAGGCGGGGCATAAATCCGTTACAATTTGAAAATGGTCTTTGATCTTCCTTCTTCCGTTTTGACAGCAGATCAGTTCAAAATTATGCAGGTATCCTCACGAGTCTATTTCAAGCAGCTCCAACGTTGGCCTTACGAGTTTATAGGCTCACATTGTGATCCTGCATGTTAAGGCCGGGTTCATTTCAACCGAAAATATATTTTTGCACTGAGACCGAGCTCAAAATTGCTTACTTAAAGGTGCGTACGTGATGACGAAGGAGGAGAAAGAAGGGGTAGCAGGTGGGGATGACGATATGGAAGAGGTAATTGACTGTCTGATGGTTAAACCATTTTGCATCTCGTTTGGACTTGACGTTTCTGGCAACATCTTTCATTTTGGACTTTACATTCTTAAAGCTTGATATAGCTGTCGACTGCTACATTTGAAGTTGCTGATGAATTACCATATTTACCTGCTGCATGTTTAATGCGTATGTCCCTAAACTTAGATTGTCTGATTTTCAGGACGTCACCTTAGGCACAGAACGTCTACGCATGCGGGCAAAGAAAAGGCCTTCTTATACAGAACATGGGCCTGAAGCACTAGATGAAGATGTTTTAGACTCAGAAGAGGAAGGCGAAGATGTTCCAGTTAGTGCCTGATCCATGTTGTTATTAGAATCCACATTTGTCATGCTCAAGCCTTATTTCACGAAAATGATCCAATAACTGAATAAAGGAAGACCTATTGATTGCCACTGTTTTATTTTCAGTACATAATACTTTTCATCTTTCCATTTCAGAGCGATGATTTTTGCAGCCTTTGTCATCAAGGGGGAAAGTTGCTATGCTGTGATACATGTACCTCCGTATATCATCTTCAATGTCTTGATCCACCACTTAAAACAGTACCCAAAGGCAAATGGAGCTGCCCAACTTGTGTAAGAGGAGCCTATCTTTCTTTCTTCTAACATGCAGAATGAACTTTCACGTTCTAATCATTGTATATGAAAGCAGATTGATCCGTTAAGAGACATCGAGAAGATTTTGGATTGTCAAATGAGACCACATAGATCTACAAGTGCCTCTGAAGAAGAACAGCTCGATGGTCATGTAAATAAAGCAAAGCCCAGCGTACGACAATACTTGGTTAAGTGGAGGTCTAAGTCTTATCTTCATTGCTCTTGGTATGTCCAGCAGTTCTATTTCAAGTTTATATTTTGGAAGTTATATATGACTTACATGGAAAACACAGGATACCTGAGCAAGAAATTGAAGATTCCGCCAAGTCAATTCAAGGACTGCGTGCAAAATTTCTCAATTTCAAGAACAAGTTTGAATATTCAAAAGACAATTTAGAAGATGACCCACCTATCAGAACAGAATGGACAACGGTGGATAGAATTATCGATCAGAGGTACAGCACAGTCATGTTTACTTGTTGAAAGATGTATAGTTGTCAAATGGAAAGCATTTCGCCTCTCACGTTTTGATACTGCAGGAAGAATGGTGAAGTAAAGGAATACTATGTGAAATGGAAAGAACTTGGATACGAGGAGTCCACCTGGGAAATGGAGAAGGACATTGCCGAGTTTCAGCACCAAATTGACATGTATAAAGCTATTATGGTAAGGGGCGCAAAGAAAGCCAAAAGGAAGGGAACACCACTAGAGGGGAAAGAAATGAAGAAACGCCGGAAAGTTTTTACTGCCATTGAATCAACACCAGACTCCCTAAAAGGAGGTAGGTGCCTAAATATAATCGATTATACGTAATGTATTTGTGTATATTTTCATAATCTAGCCATTTGCTTATTTTCACAAAGTATCCTTAAGTGCAGGTGTTTTACATCCTTACCAGTTGGAAGGGCTTAATTTCCTACGTTTTGCATGGCAGCAAGAAAAGCACGTGATACTTGCAGATGAAATGGGTCTCGGTGAGCTTCTTGAATTAAGGTCTCAAGTCCATGTTTTCCTTGTGAAATATTTTAGAAGGAATGTTGGATTTATTATGAAAGGTCCTCCGATTGCTATTTTGATGTTATGGGTCTCTATGGGTGCAGGGAAGACTATTCAAAGCATTGCATTTGTGGCATCCTTGGCCGAGGAAGGGGTCCATCTACCCCATTTGGTAGTAGCTCCATTATCAACGTTACGGAATTGGGAACGTGAATTTGCTACATGGGCTCCACATATAAACACAGTATGTCTTCCACACTGCTTTTCTTTCTTAGTAGGGTATTCAAGGGAATAATAATCAGTCCTGGTAGGGGCGCTAGATGCCGATTCCATAATAATTATGTTCAGTTAGCCGTTTGACAATTTGGAGGGTTCTGTACTAATTTGCACCTGCTTTTCTCCCTCCTTACCATTTAAACTAACGTTTCAAGGTTTTCTTTACCTTCCACCATGTTGATTTGATAGTGCGGTCTATCTTAGATAAATTCCTTTGAAAAGCATGAGTGGAGAAAAGAGAGGAGGATTTTTTAACTTCTTGAGGAGAATGTTCAGACCCATGAGACCATTGAAGAGAGACAGTTAAAGCGAATAAAATTGCCACTTGGAGACATGTATTTCAAAAACAAATATATTTAAAATCCAACACAAATCCAAACTCTTCCTCTTGGAAATTAAGATTGGACTTGATATTATTTTAGTAGCTAGGGCAAAATCGGAGATAATTCATGCGTTCTTTTATTTCTTTTGAAAGTCACTAGAATGCCATCTACCAGAAAGCGATGAATTATTGGAATAAATGCCATTGTGCCGTTGCTAGGGGAGACATTTTGTTAACTATTACATGATGTATATCAAATTTACTTGTTTCAGGTAATGTATGTTGGTCACGGCGCTGCACGTGCATTGATACGCCAGTATGAGTTCTACTATCCCAAGAAAATGTTTTTGAAGAAAGAGAAAGCCAGGAAGAAACATGGTCCCATTAACAAGATTAGCAAGATGGATCGTATCAAGTTTGATGTGCTCTTGACATCCTATGAAATGATCAATATTGATAGTGCCACACTAAAATCTATTGAATGGGAATGCCTGGTAAGGGTTCAGATGATTGAGAGGCTTCTTTTTAATAGAACGGTTTGATGGTACTAAAAGTGATTCTTGCCTTAGATTGTTGATGAAGGACATCGATTGAAAAACAAAGATTCAAAACTGTTTCAAACTCTTCGAAACTATTCAACTCGACATCGTGTACTACTAACTGGCACTCCTTTGCAGGTTCAGTATAGGTCCCTGTAGGCCTTAATGCAAAATCTTTATTTTGTAATTTAAACAGGTTCCTCCACTGATAACATATTTATTGTGGGTTAAATGACAAATAGAAAATATCACAATGGCCAGGACACTTATAATCTATTTTTTAAAGGGAGTATCATTCAGTATGTTTATCATGAAGCCATACTCCTGTTTTCCATTCTTCTTGCCATAGGAAAGGTTTATGATCAATGCTATGTAGCTTGAGCATTTTGCTTCTAAACAGGTCTTTGTTGGTTACCTTTCTTTTGAGACTATGAAAGAAAGAAACAAAGCAGAGAAATATTTATAAATTATAGCTTGAGCATTTTGCTTACTAAGCAGGTGTTTGTTGGTTATCTCTCTTCCGAGACTATGCAAGACAGAAAGGAAGAGAGAGATATTTAGTAACGAAAAAGACCCCTAGGGTCTACAAGACCGAGAACATACAAAATTGTGGAGGGTGATAGACGTCAAGAAACTTAATTAGTCTATTATTAAAACATGTATTCCAATTGCAATGAAAAATTCCTGTCCTTGTAAAATTTCCTTTTGGAAGGCAACTCTATAGAAGAACTTACCCAAGTGACTCTCTAGGAGGATTTGGCCAAGTATTTGATATATAAAGGTGCTCCAAATTATGATTTATAAGCTGTTTCATCTGTGGCTGCCAAATTATATTGGAATGGAGGTGCTTTATCCATCGAAAAGTCTAGAGAATTAAACATCTTACTAGAAAACCAGGTCCTACCAGCTTGATTAGCCAGAACTTTTGAAGAAACGTAAGCCAACCAAGGGAAAATCAGCTGGTCTTCTCGCGTGTCTCCAAAGAAAGAAAGATTTGTCAATCTCCATTAAAGGCCTGCAGGAGAAACCGATGGAGCAGAAATGAGCGGACTAACATTTTAAAGAGATAAGCAGTGTAGGCAAAAGCTTCTGTACTCGATGCAAAAGTTCTGTAGCTCTTCTATGCGAATTGCTCAGGAAAGATAGGGCAGTAGAACATATTTATCTGTAGTTGTGTGCAAGTCCATTTCAACTGATAAGACTGATTGCTTGCTTGCAGAACAATCTTGACGAGCTATTTACTTTAATGCATTTCTTAGATGCCAGTAAGGTTGGTTCTGTTCCTGAGGGCCATATTATTGGATCTGATGTTTGGAATTTTCTAACCGTGCAAATATTTATTACAGTTTTCAAGTTTGGAAGACTTCCAGCAGGAGTTTAAAGACATAAATCAAGAAGAGCAAGTTCGTAGATTGCATAAGATACTGGCTTCACATTTATTACGCAGTGAGTTTTTGGATTTTGGGAGACACTAGACCAGCAAGCTGGCAGAGTCCATTTTGTTTAGCTGATAGAACTAACCCGACTTAGCATCATGATCATAGCTTGTGATTACGAAGATTATGCCTCATGAACTCATGATTATGGCCATTATGGTTACCATGCGTAAGAACCTTCGGCGATATATTTACTTTTGAATGGCCCATGTTTAAGTCTTAAAAAGATCTGCATCAAATTAACAACCTTTTTTATCAGAGAATTATTCAACTTCACCTGCTAAGCTTATTGATGATCTAACACCTCATCAGATGCATTGTCGTTGGCAAGTGCACCCATGCTATGTTTGTCAGCCGTATTTGATTGTTCTATGACGTATCAATCCAGCTGCATGTTTATACCTGTTTTGTTCTGCCTCAGGGGTGAAGAAAGATGTAATGAAGGATTTGCCCCCAAAGAAGGAACTTATTTTACGAGTCGAGCTGAGTTCATTGCAAAAGGAATATTATAAGGCAGTTCTTACTAAAAACTATGAAGTTCTTTCGCGGCATGGTGGCCCAATGGTTTGTAATGGCAAGCAATTCAGTATTTTTCTTGTCATGTTTGGGTTTATGTATGATTAGTAGGCTGTTTTGATTGTTATGTTATTGATTGCGCATCACGTTCCAGGTTTCACTCAATAATGTAGTCATGGAGCTTCGTAAGATCTGCGGACATCCGTTTCTCTTAGAAGGGGTTGAGCCGGTTGGTAAAAGCGAAGAAGTGGCCAACAGGTTAATGATATACTTCTGTAGCAATTATTTCGAGCATATTGCATTTCCAGTTTTTGGTTGAAACATTATTTACTGATTGAAGTCCTATACTACCCAGACAGCGATTAGAGGCTTCTGGTAAACTGCTATTGTTGGACAAGATGATGGTGAAGCTCAAAGCAGCAGGTCACAGAGTGTTAGTTTATTCGCAATTTCAAGGCATGCTTGACATTCTAGAAGACTGGTGCTTATTCAAGGTAACGCAGGAGTTAATTCATGCTCATGTCTTAATATTTCTGTTTACATTTATACTAACAAATAATGCAAATCAGAACTGGCATTACGAACGCATAGATGGCAAGATCACTGGGGCAGAGAGACAGATTCGGATTGACAGGTTCAATGCTCCAAACTCGTCTAGATTTTGCTTTTTACTTTCAACAAGGGCTGGAGGTCTCGGGATCAACTTGGCAACAGCTGATACTGTCGTCATATATGACAGGTACTAAATTTTCTCTCGTCTAGACCGGACACGATGTTTCTAATGTAACTTTTTTGATCATTTACAGTGACTGGAACCCTCATGCTGATTTACAGGCTATGGCTCGTGCTCATCGTCTTGGACAAACTAATACGGTTAGTAATAGTGAAGAATTGGTATCTGGATGTTCTTATCCCGTGTCATAACAAATGCTGACATGAAAATGGATTGCAGGTGATGATTTATAGACTTGTCACAAGAGGCACAATTGAAGAACGAATGATGCAGATGACAAAGAAAAAAATGGTGCTTGAGCATCTGGTTGTGGGCCGAATGAAAACACAAGTTTTAAATCAGGTTCTAAATTTTCCGCACAAGACTACTTACAGTATTTAGCATATGGCAGCGATAATAACAGCATGTTTCAGGAGGAGCTGGATGACATATTACGGTATGGGGCAAAGGAACTGTTCTCCGATGATACAGATGAAGCTAGTAAAGCAAAGCAAATTCGTTATGACGATGCAGCAATTGATAGGCAAGGTTCCCCTCCACTTGTGTTTGTATAAGTGGCTATACAACCCTTTTGAGAATTACAATGCTGCCATAAGTGTCCTGTTAAACATCAGCTTTTAATTCTGGTCTGTGAAGAATTGCCTCATCCTTCATCTGTCCTCGTGTTTCATCGTTTAAGTTACATTGATCTTAATGGGAAGCGCTTTGTGAGATACAAAACAGTTCCATAGCCTCTTCCAGGATGCCGTGTCTCTATCTCAATTAATCATGTGTGGCACTATAGATCCAGAAAGTGGTTGCAGCAAGAAACAAACTGAATTCTATTCAAATGATTATAACCTCTTCTTTGTTAATGAAACTAGAAAAAGCAAGAAAAGAGAGGACAAAGCTACTTCTGCAAGTTTATTAACGGAGTAAAGCAAGCACTTACAAGCAGTCTTGCAACCAGACAACAGAAACACCGATGAATTGGATCAGATAATATTGTTTCTACATTAAGAGAATCTTTCTTCCTCTGTTACTTTGTTCAATAAGTTAGAGATCTCTGTAATAACAATACTGCAGCAGAATTGAATTGAATTGAATTTAACGTCCACGGAGACCAAATGTCAACAGACTTGTGGTTTGATGAAACCACTTTATACCATTAGCAACCTTCCTTAATGATCTTGGTTGAGAACTAGGCAAATACAAGAATTACTCAACTGCTGGTTTTCTGTGCAGGCTATTAGACCGGTCTCAAGTTGGGGCTGCAGATGAAATGACAATTGATGATGCAGAAGAAAGCGATTTCTTAAAAGCATTTAAGGTCAATAAATGAAGGGTTATTGATGAAAGAATTGTGGCACTTGCTGTAGATGCTTACTTTGAAATATGATAGGTTGCAAATTTTGAATATGTTGATGAGGAAGATGCTGAAGTTACAAGGCTCCGAGAAGCCGAACGGGAAGCTGAAGCTGATCGGGAATCTGGAAAGATGGATGCATTGGAACGTTCTAAGTACTGGGAGAATCTGCTCAAGGAGAAATACGACCAACAGAAATATGAGTTATCGCAAGAGCTTGGAAAAGGAAAGCGCAGTAGGAAGCAGGTTTGTACTAAAGTTAGGTTTCTTTGTTTTATTCCAGCCAAGTAGTGGTCTGAATGTATTGTTGCATAAGACGATTACAATGTACGTGGGTTCTTCTGTATGTAGTCGTCTTTGCTTATGACCATTCTATCTTTGCAGGTGAGCCGTTATGAATGCGCAGAGGATGATTTGGCAGGCATGGGTTATGTTAGCTCAGATGAAGAAGATGGGGAGCAAGAAACCAATGCAATTGATGTTTCCGAAACAAACAGAAGTGCTACAGAACCAATCATAAAGAAGCAGCAGGGAAAGAAAAGAGCTAGAGGTATGATTGTAATGGAATGGCATGAAATAGCTTACGAGAATCATATAATATTCTGGGATCGTAGGGCCGGCGCCATTAATGGAAGGGGATGAGAGATCATTGAAAGTTCTTGGTTTTAGCCGGAAACAAAGGACACGTTTTGTGCAGATCTTGATGAGGTATTGTGATGGCATAACTTTGTCCCATTTCCCTGATTGTTTACATGGCTATAAGTGGGCTATAAGTGCCCGGAGTCTTATGTGGACTCTTTTGTTTGTTTGTCAGATTTGGACTTGGTGATTTTAGCTGGAGTCAGTTCACAGCACATTTCAAGCAGAAATCATTGGAAGAGATAAAAGAGTAAGTCTTTTTTCCTTAATTACTCATTTAGGTCACCAATATAAATTTGTCTTACGAACGTCAAATAAAACAGTTGTAGTATTCATTCTAACAAAGTAATGAAAGGCATCAATTCAATGTCAAGTTACATCTGCTGCAGTTGTGTGCACTTGCATATCTTAATGGCTTGGAAAAGGACATAAGAAACTTCTTTTTTATTACATGCTAGCTCTAAGTTGCTTGACATGCATGTCTAGGTGGAATGCTTGCCCAAGCTATGGAAAACTCAGACACCAGTTTAAGATGGTTAACTTGCCAAATGTGTTATAATAACCTTCCATTGCCTACTAATAATACATTTTGTGTCTGCACCATTCCCTTCTTCTAATGATACAGCTTTTGAATGTAGATGTAGAACGTATAGTGGCCATAGGAATAGGAATTGTAGTGGCTTTGGAATTGTAGAATGTGTAGTAGCCATAGGACACTTTTGGTAAATGGCATGTCATTGGGCATAGTTTCATGAGCAAACGTACCAAGGAAGCTTAATATATTAATCTTGTCTCGGCTCGACTATGTCCTATCATATGTCCTATTTTTCTTTTTGTTTATTATAGACTAATATGTCTCCTTTCCTTGAATTCACAAGTATCATGCACAACTTGCTAACCTGAAGCATCAACATTTCTAGATATGGCACATTGTTCTTGACACATATTGCGGAGGACCTTACAGATGCTCTTACATTTTCAGGTAAGAATCTTTTATGAATAAATAAGTTATTAATATTATGTAAATTATAAGAAGCCTTTTTATTGCTCCCAGACGGCGTGCCAAAAGAGGGTCTACGGATTCAAGATGTTCTTGTTCGTGTTGCTGTCTTACATCTGATTAACAACAAGGTTTTGATTCCTTAGGACTTTAGAACATTGGGTCGAGAAAAATAATGATTTTTTCTTCATGCTTATGGAGTAAATGCCAGTGTATTTTTTTGTTTGTGATAGGTGAAACTCTTCTCAGAGGACCCATCAGCATCTTTATTTTCTGTTGGAACCTACTCAAAATTCAGTTCTTTGAAAGCTGCCAAGGTGTGGAATGAGTTACATGACTGGAAACTGTTATGTGCCATTGTCAAGTAATTTTCTGATCCTGTCCTTTTTAGTTGCTGAAGTTTATAAACTTTTTACGACATGTATAGACTGTCTATTACTACAGGCATGGTTATGGCAGGTGGTTTGAAATTATAGAAGATGCAGAATACGATCTTCATAGTGTAATACGGCAGGAAGTAGCTGCCCCACAGGCTTCTGCAATGCAAGAACCTGAAAGTGTTCCTTCAAGTGAAACCATTCAGAATGGGAACATTTCAATAAATGGTGCCAATGGACAAAAGAGCGTCGAGCCTTTAATGTCTAATGGGGAAGAGAATCGACCAATTGATCTCGACCTCACTTCATGTAGGGAAGCAACTGAAGGGCAGTTTCTTAAAAGAGAGATTGATTTCATGAAAAAGAGGACCTTGCTTCTGGAGAGGGTTTTAAATGCGGAATATCATCTAGAATCCCTGGTAAGTTCTTTATATTGGCTGATACTAATGTGGAATCCCTGATAGCTTGAGCTCACAAGCTAGTCTTTTGGGTGTGCATTTGCCAACCTTTCTTTTCTCAGAATGGGTTCCTAGACGAAGAATATGTATTTACTAGGTTTACCAATGGTTTTAGATTTATAAACATTGGGATCATAAAATATGGTGGAAAATAGTCAAGGTCTTTGTTGAGGAAGGGAATTAGCTTGATAAGGTATGTTGCTTCAAGGGTTCGTCTTAATCATCCGCCATTTTACGATGACATACAAATTATATCTTGCAGGATTGTAATTACTAGCCTGATATTAGTTATTACATCTGTGAACTTATAGTTGCTGGCGGATTTATTAGCCTTTTCCTACTATCTAGTTACATGTTACATGGAACGATCTTTTTATAATGCTCGTTTCTTTGTATGGCTAGGATGCGGAAAGGGCAGAGGATGCACCCGCAGCCAACCAGAACAGATCTCCTGAAAGTGCAACTCAAGCAGATCCCGGATTGGGAAATCAGAAGCCAGCTAGACAAGACGACCCTGCTCATTTTCCAATTCTCTTAGGTCCATTCTGCTTGTACTTCTGTATTTTCTTTCTTGTATTTTTAGAAACAGGATAAGGCAGGTATTCAATGTGCCCCTATTAGATGAAATGGCATCATGGCACGACTCTTAACTGTATTTGAAGCAAGGTGGACCATACGTTAAACATTCCCCGCATCATTTCAATGCGTTTTGTATCTCTTTTTTCATGTTATAGTGTTAAATAGCATTTCTACAATGGGTGGAACAACACCTTTAGAATCCTTAGTTGTACCATTTTTTATTTCTTGTTTTGTTTCATTTGTTCAGCACAAGATGAGATATCTGCTGCGGCGGTTGATGATGATGCAAAACGTCTTGAAATTGCGCACATATATAACCAGGTAAATGAGAGTCTAATTCAAGGTATCTGGTTAAGTGGGGTACTTAATGTTAATTGCATAAATGCAGATGTGTGCTGTGCTCAGTGAAAACAGGACAGATGCAATTCAGACATATGCATATAATAAGTCAGCTGGGGTTCGCCTAAGGAAAAGTATCCGGCAGTTGGATTTCCTCTGTCTGGAGCTTAGAAAATCTCTATTTGCAAAGCCTGCATCTGTCTCTACAAAAGATGAGACAGATGAACATGCAAGGTCATGTACTCCCAATGGTGGTGATGATACCTTTGAGAATGAATCTAATATTGAGGGTACTTGTGATGTGGAAAATGAAGATAAAATTCAAAAGCAGAAAAATGGGAACAACCCAAGAAGCCAAGATGACGATGTTTCTCATGTTCCTGAACAAAAGAATGATACCAGTACACAGATTAGTACAGATTCACAAGATGATTGCTACATCGTTGACGATGCAAATCAAAACATTCGGAAGTCTCCAGTACGAATATTTCAAACGTCTACAAGTACCTGGCCCCAGAAAATTGTTGTTCTTGATGACTAACGTGGATAAATATTGTTGGATGAATGATACCAATCATTACTAACAGATGATAGGAATTTCCTACTATACAAGCATTAGGCAAGCAGGTACCAGTGTTTCCTGGTTCCTTACAGCCATTGCCTCTCATTTTGCTTTCTCCATCGTCGAAGCATAACAGCTTCTTGTACTTTGTACATTGGAAAATCAATCAATTAATTATCTCCCTCTGTCTCTGTCTCTTGAGCTGCTTGGACTTTGTACAGTGTAAAAGAAGATCAATCTCGCCAAATTAGAGTACAAAATCCAGGTAGGTGGATTCAGAGAAGAGGACCAACAGTCTACTAGAGAATGCTTGGACATGGAGAGGTTGACATCAACATGAAGCAATAATTCGATACTTTAGTTAGAATCTGCCAGACATGAATTGGAAACTTCCACACTTGATGATGCAACACACTTTCTTAGGTGTGTGATGATGGTGCTTTTCATTGGCTCCCGGGTTCGATTCGAGAGGGCATTAGGCTCACATGTATTGGGCAAGTCTAATACCAAAAGAGTCATAAATTTGTCTGTATTTGGGCAAGTTGAATACTAGAATAGGTATTGAGCAAGTCAAGGAACCCATTCCAGAGAAGCATTAGACTTGCATATTCGTATGTATTGGGCAAGTCGTATACCAAAAATGTCTGTAAATTCGCCTGCATTGGAAATTGAATACCAAAACTTGCTGCAAAAATAAAGAAGAAAAAGGCTGTTATTTTATTTGTGTCAAATACATAAAGGCCTTTCCGTTCTATCAATTCAAGGTCTGCAGCAAAATCCCGCAGATCTGCCTACTTTAGCAATGCCATGCAAGCAATGCCACAACTCCAAGATTAGAAAATCTGGAACAAAGCCAACTGGTCTTGTAACAAAAACCAAAAGTTGATCACGAAGCAAAAACAAATTTATAGAAGTTCACAAATTTACAAAAGCATTGGGTTTCTTCAAACCCTAGTAACTTTTATTCGAAAGGAGAAAGCTCCTTCCGTACAATCACCCTTTAGAGACACCTCACATGTGGGCGGTTCTCGAGGTCGAGACGCTCCAGAGATGTTCCTGAGACGCTGCTGAAGAAACTGCTCCGACAGTTCACCCTCCAACGGCTCCATGCAGCAGTCCGCCCGCAAATGGCTCCAACGTCGAACCGCTCGACATGAAGTCGCTGCATGTGAACGACAAAATTCTTACATGTGAGGCGCCTCTTAACGTATCTCTCACGCGATCGACGAAATATTTGTGCCCGTTTTTTTGGTACATATTAATGTTATGCACATACCAAAGAAATAAAAAACTTTTGTGTGCACACTGTTGGTTTTTCTACCCAAAGTGCTAGTGAAATGTATAGGCAGATGGCCAGGGAACAACAACGACCCCGGAACAGTGAGAACAGAGGGTTTGCCAATGCTGCCAGTTGGGAGTTGTAGAAGATGAGAGTCACGCTCTTCAACACTGCCATGCATTTGCACCTATCCGAGCTCAGTGTGAGGGGTTGGTAACTGATACGATTCACGAGTTTTAGATTCATTGCACTCGATGGACAGGCGCAGGTATTCTGTGTTACTCAAGTTGCCCTTCAGAATCCTTGCCCTTCTTCTTGCATATATCCTGGAGAATGCAGCCTTCTGTTCAGGGGAACCAAACCCGTCACA
>JAANSK020102907.1:0-16033 GCA_011763485.2 Isoetes engelmannii | reverse complement strand
CCTGTTAACTAAAATTGTGGTCTGTTTTTTTAAGTGACCCCCTAAAAGTGGCCGAATTTAAGGGAATCTTAGGGAATATTCGAAAGATGCTTTTTATTAGTGCAATTACGCGTCATTAGTGCGATTGCTCCGTCACCTCGCTGCATTATGAAATGTCTGTTTTGTGCCTTGAATTCATTATTGAAAGCTTCAAAGCTTAAAATTTTGTTTGCTCAATGACAGAAGGTCGCAGATGGGTGGGGGTTATAATCAACAAGGATACAGGCCTCCTAGTCCACCACAGTACTGGGACCTCCAACCTCACCTATGCATCCGCGAGGGTATGGCTATCTAGGAGGACCTTATCCACCTGGTGAGCAGTGCTCTCTTGGTAGCGATATGGTAGTTATAACCATGCAACACTTGATGGGTATAGCTCTGGATGGACCAACATTCCCCTATCTGTGGCTGCTGGTCAAGCTCCTCCAACACCAGCATTTACTCTGCAATCTCAGCCTGGATCTTATGATTCATATTCTCATTAGGGTCAGATACAACAACCTTCTCAAGGTACTACAGGTTCTCCTGATGCTATTATGGGGGCTACCAGCCTAGGGGATATAAGCACTAAGCAGGTCCGTTTGAACAAAGGCTTATGGTTAACCAAGTCCTGGTCAAGCTCCACCTGGTTTAGCGTCTTATCATGGGTTATCCTGCTAGGATGACTTATGGCGTTAGAATCATTCTTCTCTTAACATGATCGGAATTACCATGCGCTTCCTACTCCTAAGCCAACTTCTATATTTAAAGACTCAATCATTGTATAAATCGATAGGGTTTAAGAACTTTTAAATTTAAAACATTCAATAATCATATAAGTGCATCAGAGTTGCAATATCACAAATGTGGAGTAACCTTTATTGTATTAACTTATAGAAACACAAGATGCATAATCTCTGGTACTTATTGAGATTGAAAATCCAAAGAATCAAAAAGACCATTCATGAAAGTGTTCATTAATTGTTGGTGTTTTAGCGATAATGGAATCAAAAGGCAACTCAACCTTTAACCAATTTTTCGTATGCACTCCATTAAGACTACCCCTTATGTTCCACCCTATGATTTCTATTACTTCTACCCATTGCATGTGTTAACGCTAATGCTCGTCATTGTTAAATCCTAAATCCTTCACGGTTGGTACTCCATTACGTCTATATCATGATTACATTTACATGTGTTTTATACAAACCCTATTAAATCTATCCATTCTACACGTACATGACTAATGCCTGGCATCGTCGGGCACACGTTTCTGGTATGTATTCAGAATTACAAACTGTGATTACATTACAAGCAATTAAATAACATGTGTCAAACTACCAGTTAGTATCCGTTTAATCTTATATTTTCTATATGTGATAATTTTGGCATAATAGAATGTATTTTTATTGTCCGTGGAAATCAATTGGTCGATGGGACCGAAAGGAAGCGGTTAATGTATTACTTTCATAATAAGAAAAAAAAACATGTGATGTGGACATAACAAAAATGTCAACATTCACATTATTTGTTACGTGAAGTGGCCTTTGGGAAGAAAACTTGGATTGAAATGAGAAGAGAAACTTAGATATCCAAAGGCAAGTTAGCCAAGGATAAGTGTGAAAATGTGAGGGCTAAAAATCACTTTGATTGAACACTCAAAATTGGTTGGTATTGTGGTTGCGGTCTCAAGATTAGACCATTGGGTTTGATTTGGCATCATCTAGATTCATTTGTCCTAATAAATCATATTGATTGAACAGTCAACGTGGTTCAGTAGTGTGGTTGTGGTATAAGGGTTACAACATTAGATTTGGATTGGCACCAAAATGGTAGCATAATCAATCGTTCTAATAAATCAATAAAACCACGTTGTAAACAATAATAATTAATGTTGGGCCTAACAACCCATATCACATCTCATGGAGTGGTTTTAAAAAACCCTTACTACTTTTAAAAAACCACTATCAGTTCTAATAAACCATTATAACTTTGATAATAGCATTAATAACCATGTCATAAACCAATATCAGATTTGACAGACCACTATGGCACGTGGTTTTCTTCTATCAACTAATTTCTTATATAAAAAATCACATATACCATGAGTTTTTGATGATATGATAGTGATTAAATATATTAGTTTAATTTTGGCCTCCTTATGCTACAGATCATCGTCTAGCTTCGCTATCAACTATAAATCCATCAATCTCATCATTAGAAAAACTTTCATTAATTTTACAAGTTGATTTTACCGCTTGATCGTCTTGCTCCTTCTCATCCACCTCTCGAGCTACATGAACTCCCGCTTATCTTCTTCCTCTTCCCCTCGACATATGACTTCCACTTTGTTTAGATCTTTCTTTTTCATTTTTATATTTTTTAGGGCTAGCACATGTGGTAGAGATGTGTCCCAATCCTCCACAGTTATAACGAAACAACTCCTTTAATTTTGCACAATCATTTTTTAGATGCCCAGTTTCATGGCAAAGGTAACATGCAAATCTAGTTGCCATATTTTTAATGCTCTGATACCACTGATGATGTTAAAAGTCAAAGCAATCAAGTACTTCTATCAAATAACCAGAACAGAGTAAACAAGGAATTATCACAAGGTCTTCCGCTTAACCTTCTGCTTCTTTGTGTTTGCTCAAACACCACAAACCAAATGCACCACTTTATGAGAAATAAGAACTGACTAGATCAATTTCCATATCCCCCACAACCAACCAACTCATAAAAACACCATAGTCAATCAGTGATTTGCTGCCACAATAGCATTCCAGGTAAGAAATCCAGAGCATACACATAAAAGGGTGATACACTGCAGTTAACAAATTCTAGCTAGAAAAGACAGAGCAACATAAGCAATAGATAAAACAATGCTGTAGATTCAGACAGTCCTCTTATGCAGATTCTCACAGCCAAGCAATCAATTTAAACGCTCAACCTGCAACAGGCCTTGATAGGAAGGCAGTATAAATCGTCCGAGAGGTGGTTAATCCGAACACACGTTATCAGTCCATGAAGAATCGCGCAGTTTGAAGCCCAAAAACCAACTGTTTTTGCCCATTTTTTTTATTGATCCGGCTCTATTTTGCCTCAAATCTCTTCCTCTCTTCGTCAAACTAGCATTAAAGAGGTAGACAAAGTGATTGAGATGCTTTTTGAACCGGATCAAGCCGCCCATGGAGCAGCAAGAACCATCAGTTCAAAAATTTCGGCCCCGCTAGTGCAGTTCTACGCTTAGTTTTTGTTCGGATTAACCACCTGGTTAATCCGAACGTCCGAAAAAACCCACACTGGCTGATATCGAATGTCCGGATTAACCACCTAGTTAATCTGGACGTCCGAAAAAACCACACTGGTTTTTTTGGGCGTCCAGAAAAACCACCCTACGTGTCCGGATTAACCACCTCTCGAACGATATTTACGGAGTTCTGCCTTGATATAGATCCGATCTGGACACAAATGTGCTCACGACAATTCCACCAGCAACTTGGCCTCCTTTGTTTTTCGAACAAGCTGCCTGCAGCTCGGCCTCCTTTGTTTTCTGGACAACTTGCAACAAGGTCAACACTTTTGGAATCTGTATTCCGGCAGAATAGCAAAGACCATCTGTACAACACTCTTGGTACAAACAGAGCAAGATTACCTCCATGAAAACAACGTCCATTGGCTTCAAATCGGTCTTCGCATCTGCACACTGCAATTTCGCATGACCACATAATACCAGGAATTTTTCTCAATCTATCGATCAGATATCACTCCGTTTCTTGGTCTTTTCCTTTATAATCACAATTTGTCGACTTTGGGTTCCACATGGCTCTATCAATTGTCCATACATATAATAATATGGCATGACTATGCAAATATTAAATACATAACAGCCCTTTCTCAAATTACAAAGGTTTACGCCTTCTACCAGCGTATTTGCTTCTGCCTATTCTGGGGCTACTGCAAGATTTTGACGTAATCTTCTCAACTGTGCATCCAAATCTTTAGCTACCTCATTGAAGATTCCCACATTACTCGTGGAATCTCTCCAATTCAGAGGGTATCAATATTCCTTGCCATACATTGCCTCGAATGGGCTCATCTTGATAAAGTCTTGGTATGTGTTATTATAGGCTCTACCAAATGCAAGTAGGAATCCCATGCCGTATGTTGCTTCGGCACATACATTCTCAACACATCCTCCAAAACCTGATCTACTCGCTCCACTTGGCCATCCGTCTATGGGTGATATGCAGTACTGATACACAACTTTGTTCCCACATTTCGCAACAACCCTTGCCAAAAATGACTCATGATCCTCGAGTCTCTATCCGAGGTAATGGTACGTGGCATACCATGCAACCTAAAAATCTCTTTAACAAATAGCTTGAAGATATCCAATGTCGTGGATGTGGTCTTTGTCGGCATAAAATGCACTTGCTTGGCTAGGCGATCGACCACCACATAAATAGCATTATACCCTGCTCGTGCTTGCGGTAAATCCACAATGAAATCCATTCCCATTTGGACGAAGGAATTTCTAATGGCTGCAACTCTTGGTTCCCTAGAGTGTGAAGCCTTAACTTTTTAACAAGCTAAAACACTTTGCCACATATTCTTTTACCATTTTTTTTTTGCCCTAGCCAAAATAAATTATGCCTAACTTCTTCTTTTTGAGTCTTGTGAACTCCTGGATGTCCTGGTAATGGGCTATCATGCACCTCATGCAAGAGTCTCATCTGCAACTCTAAATCCTTGGGGCTTCCCTTGTAATACAAGACACCATTCACTATGGAATACTGTGGAAACTCAATAGATCCCCTCTTGAGACTCGCAACCACTGGCCCAAAATACGGGTCGCTCGCCACCTTGTCCATAAGGTGAGCATCCCATTGACCTTGGAACATACTGATAGAGACCAAAAATGACCTATGAGACAAAGCATCTGCTATCACATTCTCCTTATTAGGCTCATACTCGATCTCAAAATCGTATTCTTCACGCAACTGCATCCATCTGCATTGCCTATAAATTGTTCAAGTGTGGCTGCTTCGCGAAGAATTTCAGATTTTGATTATCTGTCTTTAATGAAAAGTGACGGCCCAATAAGTAATGCCTCCATACTCGCAAGGCATGTATAATTGCTAGCATCTCCAGATCATGCGCTGGATAATTCTGCTCTGCCGGTGACAGATGTGTAGGCACAAACTCGACCAAGTTGCAATAGAGCTCCACCAATTGCCTTTTCAAAGGCATCTGTGACTACTTGAATGGGCTGATCCATATCAAAGATTCTCAAAATAGGAGCTCGAATCAATACCTCTTTTAACTCCTGAAAACTTTCTTGGCAACTACTAGACCAAATCAAATTAATTCCCTTTCTTTAGCAATGATGTGAGAGGAGCTGCGATCATGGAAAACTTAGGGACAAACTTGCGATAATACCCAGCAAGTCCTAAAAATGCTCTCACCTCCTTTATAGTTTGTGGCACTGGCCAATCTTTCACAACTTCAATCTTTTGCAGGATCTAGCTCAACTCCATTCTCAGAGATTACATGACCCAGGTACACCAACTTACGCTGAGCAAAAGAGCACTTGGACATCTTTTCATACAATTACTCTTGCCGCAGAATACTCAAGGTTTGCCTCACTGCTCCACAGGTTCTTGCAGTGTTCTAGAGTAAGCTAGAATATCATCAAAGAATACCAGTATGAAATTATCCAAGAAGGGCCTAAACACATCATTCATCAAATGCATAAAAATTGCAAGAGCATTGGTTAAACCAAGTGGCATTATAACAAACTCGTAGTGACCATAGCGTGTCCCGAATGCAGTCCTATAGATATTCGACTCCTTGATCCTTATTGGGTGGTATCTGGACGACGGTCAATCTTAGTAAAATACTTGGCTTGACCCAATTGATCAAACAACTCGTCTACCCTAGGCAATGCATACCTGTTCTTAACAGTAAGCATTCGGTAATCAATACAAAGCCTCGATGTGCCATCCTTCTTTTTCAAATAAGAAAGGGGCGCCGAATGGCGACGTACTGGGCCTTATAAATCCTTGATCCAACAATTCGGATAGTTGCTTTTTCAATTCTGCCATTTCCAAAGCATGGAACCTGTAAGGCGGTCTAGACGTAGGTTCCGCTCCTGGAATGAGCTTGATCTTATGATCTACCAACCTATGAGGAGGCATTTGCATCAACTCCTCAGGAAATACATTCTGGAACTCATCCAAAACTTGTTGCACTTCAGGGTCAATCACTTCCTCTTGCAATTCTACTGAGCTTACCAAGCTATCCCATAACACTGTACATCCCATTCTTGAGCAACCCTTTCTAAGTTACCTCTTAAATCCCTTCCAAGTCAAAAGAATTATAGTATAGGATGAAGATAATCCTTTCTGCAAGTACTCGTTCCCATCTGGACTAGAACATTTGACTAGCTGCCTAGCACAGTCAATCCAAGCACCCCACTGGCTTAACCATAACATTCCTAAGATGGCATCATACTTTCCAAGACCAATGACTTCAAAATCAGCTTGGGACATCATGTCTCCCACCTTAAATTCAAGACATTCAACCATGGCAAAAGATGGCTTGACTTTAGCAGGACGCTCAGTCGCATGCAAACTTAACTTAGCAACCACATTTGGAGAAATGAAACTATAAATACCGCCACAATCAGTAAGGAACACAACTGGACATTCACAAATGTTACCTGGAACACGAAAGACAGCAGCTTGCTCATCCACATTGCCTTGCTCCACCGCAGCATACATATGCATATTCTCGATCGGTGGATCTCGGATGGTAACAGCTCAGGCCTCTCCCCTTTCCTGATTCTTTGCAGCTCCAGATCTGATATCCTCTCTTCCATTACCTCTACCACGAACTCCTTGGTCTCTACGCCATGGGCTACCTCTTCCTTGGCCACGTCTAGGTGCGTTGTCATTCTCCTGTTGGTTTTGCCTTCTTCCTCTTTGCGCTCCTGATCCTGCGGACGCAATAGACCCACTATTGTTCCAAATATTAGGACAATCTCGTGCCCAATGCCCAGTCTCATGGCACCTAAAACAACGCCTTTCATTCAGGCACATAGTTCTATCCTCAGAAGACATTATGGAGGATCTAGCATGTGCTTACCTCTTCCTCTAAGCATCCAACACTGCTTTTTCTGCCAAATCTGCCTCTCGATGCTTGGCAATTCTGACAGCCTCCTCTAAATTTGTGTAGGACACTCCAGAAATTGTATTCTTTATGTCTACATGAAGACCTTTCACGAATCTGGGGCACAACTTAACAAGAGAATGAAGATTGCATCGTCCTTGTCCATAACAGGGCAATGAAGTTGCAACCTTTTGAAACTTTCATTGTAATCTGCAACAGTACTGGTCTGCGTGCAATCCAAAAACTCGTTCACCTTCTCCACCTTGTATCCCGGAGCTGTGAAATGTCCTTTAAAAACTCTGTCCATGAAGCCTGTATGGGAGTCTTTCCCAAATCCATCAGATATGTCTAAACTCTTGCTAATCCTCTCAGCATTGCTGTAATGTTCTTTAACCACTGCTGCCTAACCAACTGTCCAAAACATCCAGATGTTTATGGGAAATCCATCCTACCAAGTCTGTGTAAATTACCCATGCATATAGGCACCCATGGAGACTCGAACTCGAGCCCTACTCTGATACCAACTGTAGCATTCCTTAACCACCGCGGCCTAAACAACTGGCCAAAACATCCGAACGTTTATGGGAAATCCATCCCACCCTCTTATGGTGGTATCAGGCGACGCCACACCAAGATCTACTCGAGCGGTCTCCCATGGGTGCGTTACAATTGCCTGAGCAAGGAGAGCCTTTACTGACTCTTCTGCTTTGATCAAATCAAAGTAAAATTCCACTCCACAGAGCCATGCATCAGCATCATCCCCCGTTGTGTTCTTCCCCATGAACAATTTTCTCTTGGTGTCCTTCAACACCTTTTCTATGGCCTTCTCAGCTTCACTCTTTTGCTAAGACACATTCTGCTGTAGAGCTTGCTGAATTGCTTGCAGGATACTCGCGACCTCTGGAGCACCATATCAGCTCCATCTCCTCCTGCATTGCTGGCACCACCAGCATCCATAATCTCCCTCTATTCTGTAGAACACATAAGTATCATCAACCTACCACCTCAAGATCTTTAATCTAGACTCACCTTCTAGATCAACTATGTTCTGATACCAACTGTGACGTTCCTTAACCATCTCGGCCTAACCAACTAGCCAAAACATCCGGATGTTTATGGAAAATCCATCCCACCCTATTATGGTGGTATCAGAAAACGCCACACCAAGATCTATTCGAGCGGTTTCCCATGGGTTCGTTACAAAAACGAGCCACAAAAGTCGCCCGAACTTGGCCGCACGTTGCCAAGCAAGGTTGGGTTCAGAATGGGCTCATGGACGCACGTGGCCAGGCAAGGTCGGGTCCAGGATGGGCTCATGGAAACACACTCTAATAGCGGAGATAAAAGCAACAACGCTCCTAGTAGTTCGAAAAACTTTTTACCAGTTCAAGGAAACTTTCCTACAGTGCAAACTGAACCTGCTTGTGGCCATTTCCAGCCTACAATTTCCTACAAAAATGCTATTTATATGCATTGTTCCTAAAAACCAATCGAACATAATAGATGGTTTATAATGGATTTAGCATGATTACATAAACTGATCAAAATCAGAAATCCGAAAATATCATATACATAAAACATATTATTGCGCAATAATCAAAGTCACATTCCCAACTTGCAAAATTCTTTCATGCTCAACATTAAGCTCTTAAGTATCGCCTGCCGTAACATCTGCAACATTTGGATTGCTTGCATTATACTTGGTTCAACAATAGGAGATTCTACTTCCTTTGCAAATCCAATAGAACTGATTTCTAGCCCTTTGTTTTACCTTCTTTGTTTGTTGGAGAAGTCATGAGAACTTGACAAATTCCTAAGATAAAAGTATCATTTATTTAGCACAATAAAAACACTTCTAGAGAATCAAACAAAAATGCAAAAACCTATAAGATTCATGTATTATAGATTTAGAACATCTACGGATTTTAAAAACAACAAGACAAATAGATTTAAAAAATCTAGGAGATTTTGAATAACAAGACAACATAGCAGAAAGGGAAATGGCACAATAAATAATAGATGTAAAGTTGTAAGTACCTAGGAAACTGAACTGACTTGAAAATGCCTTCAACATACCTAAAGAATCACTTTCAAAGAAGCTAGAGATGATAATGTGACAACCAAAACAATCTTGTCCTGTAATATTTCAAGGATTGTAACACATTTGAATTCACCTCCATAGCATATAACACAATGTTTACTGCAAATCAAAGGCTCGACAAGCAAAAAAATGAAATGTATATGGGAGGAGTATAATGGGACTTGGTGTATAAGCATCCCTAGATCTAAATATGCGTCACGTTATGTAGTTTGTGCACTTTTTGAAGCACACAACATCTAGTAAAAGCATCAACTAGTTTGCAAAATGCAATGCAAACTAAAGGGTTTTAGTAAAGGTTGATGTCCAACATTCGGTCGCCTCCTCCCAACGAAAAAAACCTCTAGGCTCAATCCAACCTTGAGGTACAGTCGTATCGCGACACGTGTCGCGTCTTCTTGTTCTAAATTGCGTCTGCGATTTTTACCCCCTGTTCCATAATTTTTACCCGCCATTCCGAACGACATTCTGTTTTTTTACCTGCTCTCTTGATTTTTACTTACCTTTTTGTTGCTTGCGAGACACGTGACGACGCTGGATTGGACCTAGAGTTTTTTTCTGTTATGCTAGTCCCTGTTGGTGATTGGCCTGTCAAGCAGGCCGACGGACGCCAACAGGGACTTTCCCTTATATAAAAAAGATCCCCAACAAAGATCTTAAAGACTAAATGCTTCCAATAACTATATAGAGGAGGGTTCTGGACTCTGCCGAGCACAGATCCATCCGCTCCTCCGAATCTACACGAGCGAAGCATGCAAACCGCGCCAGCCTGATGAAATTGCCAATTTTTTGCACCTGCAAAGCAACACAAGGCACCGCTTTCTCTCATTCGTTTCAGCCTAAAGTAAAACCTAAACTAAAGATAATAATACACATCGAAAATTAATAATCCCTACTAAATAGAATTAGGGTGCTCATGGAGAATCCGCCAAAAAAAAAAAATTAAAATTATCGTCTATCTTTTGCTCTGGCGCTGGGCGCTTGCGCCTAGGCGTCTGCGCCTAGGCCTCCATGTCCAAGTCTTGTTGAGCGCTTGGGCAACCGCCTTAGGGCCTATGTGCCCCGTTTGGTTCTGTTTTAGCACTTGCCCCAGATGGCGCCTTAACTAGCGCATCTGTTTCTTTGTAGCGTCAGAGGTGTTTGAGGAGATCAGGTCGCCTGCTGTTCCAGAAGGATCATCAGTGGTGATGTAGTATGTTTCAACGGTCGGCATCGGCCTTCCCGCACCAGCGCTTAGTTACCAGGTCCCAACACCGGATTTGAAGGAGGTGGAGAGAGTACTTGCTTGTTGCGCTCATGGTGGAATTGGGGTTCTAGCTCGGTGTGTTAGGACACGATTTCCACCTATAGCACAACAGCTTGGATTTTTGGATTTGTGAGCAGCCTCGACCATCACAAGCACAGTTTTTTTTCCATGTGATTTTTCATCCGAGCCGTGGTGGCCGTGTTTGTTGTTCACGAGCTTCGGCCCCCCTTGTACTGTTCCAGGACTTCGATCTCCGCACTGTTTAAAGACTTCGATCCTCTTTTTGTACTGTTTAAGGACTTCGATCCCTCTTGTACTGCCTTGTGGCCGTTGCATGTTCAATTACATGCTGCCTTTATGGCACGACGTTAAAAAAATATCTTCTATCTTTATCTTTTATCTAAACTAAACCCGACAATGTCCTAAAATGCGAAAAAATTTGGGAGGATCAAATCCGCCTAAATTGTTAACCTACCAATTTTCAATTTAAACCGCCACATGCTCCTTAACCCCGGGGTATTTCCCGAACCAAGGCTCCTAGACGTGAGCACTGCCACGACGTGATAGAAAGTCTAAAAACGAAATATTTCAAAATCGTCTATTTCATACAATGACAAACTCAATTGTAAACATCTGATAGACAATTTATTTGAAGCAGTGAACAATCAAATGTGACAGACAATTTATTAGCAGTAAACAAGCAAATGTTACTGGCATCAACCATCAACTACAAAAAATAAAATAAAACAGTTTTTTTGGGAAGGACACTATTCAGCAGGGGCAGGAGTAGGACTAGGCTGGATAGCTTCAGGATGTTTGATGGTATCAGGATAAAGAAAGTCTTTGGTTCCTGGTATATCAAGCATAAGCTTAGCAGGGGGGACCTCACTGAAGGGAGCCCTTTGGAGGAACATAAGGCGCATGCACCAGTCCAGCAGCTCCGGCGCCAAAAGCCTGTATGCCAGAAATGCCGAGTACCATTTGGGCACCTGCACATATTTTTTCCCTTGTAAAGCTCCATACACAATAGCTTTTGCACAATCTTCAGCATGCACAACCGGAGTAGGCCCAAGCAGCATCTGTATAAAACAAAACATATAGTCACATCACTTTAAAATAAAGATAAAGATTAAGATTTTTAACATCATGCCACTAAGCAACATCTTTACAGCATCTTTAACGCACGCCACTAGGCAGCGTCTTTAATATGCAGCTTCTAAAATGCAGGAAACATTACAAAGCTGGGATAAAGATTTTTAACGTCACGCCACTAAGCAGCGTCTTTAATATGCAGCTTCTAAAATGCAGGAAACATTTCAAAACTGGTTTGTTTCAAGGTGTACTCACATCTCTTGCTTCTTGACTTACAGTAACCTTCCCTTCCCTGCCAATAAATTTTCCAGCACTCAACTCACTCTCTACTAATCCTGGTGTTATAATGGTTATTCCAACTTCTGTACCGCATTCCACACGCAATGTCTCATAGAAATGGAACAATCCTGCCTTTGCTGCCTGTAACACTCAAAATGATTAGCAAATTCATTAATAAAGCCACCCCATCTAAGGACCTGTATTTAGAAAATTCTTGAAAAAAGAAACCATCTAAATAAACACCTGCATATAGCAACTTTATTGCAACTTCTTTAGTTAAACCACAAACTATCTCTAAAGACCTGCATTTACACATAATAATGATAAACTACTAATTATAGTCAACATGAACCACAGCACCACCTACATTGTAAGCTGCCATTCGAGGATATGGTAACCAAGAAGCAGTTGAGGAATTCGCTACAATTTTACCCTTTGTCTTTTTCAAATGTGGTAATGCATAATATGTGGGATAAATGTTCCCCCAGAATGTTGTGTCCTGAATCCATAAACTGACATTAGAAACTGCACAAATGCTTTGCCACAGCCGGTGGGAGAAGGGCATTTAAGCAAACTTTACCACAATTGGAGCAAAATTCTTTGGGTCTGTAGCTTCCTCGAAGAGGTAACACTGTCCAACTCCAGCATTATTAACCAAATGATCCACTACAAAAAAATCATCAGCATCCTTTATCATAGCAATAAGAGATAAACAAGCATCATCAACATGCAATCCAAAGAGAAAAACAAGCATCTTATAAAAGAACTTGGAAGTCGTTGAAATTGCTTTTAAGTACATTGACGATTAATGACACTAAATTTTCAACATCCTTTATCATGGCTCCAAAGTGTGAAACAAGAATCTTATACAAGAAATTGGAAAACGTTAGAATTGTTTTTGAAGTATAAGATTGTTCAGAACTACATTGATGACACTAAATTTTCAAAAACTTACATCTTCCATACTGATTAACGGTCTCCTCAACAAACTTCCTGCAGTCTTCTTCCTTATTAACATCTGCAATAGCTATTCTCACTTCCTTGGACCCAAATCCACGGCATCTTTCTGCAACTTCATGCAACAAATTTTCCCGCCGAGCAATCAGGATAAGAGTGGCTCCTCTTTTTGCATACTCATAAGCAACATGCTGCACAAAAAAACACGGATCAAAACCCTTAAGAAGGGAACAAAAACAAGAACCGAAAGAAAAAAAACACAACCTCGCCAATTCCTGAAGATGCACCGGTGATGATAACCACTTTGTCTCTAATATCTTCCATGAAAAGGATGCCATGGATCCAAGAAAAAAACTTGAAGGCCATAAGAACGGGCCATATGGTGATGAGGAACAGAATGGCAGATGGAGGTACGGCGAGGTCGAGCACTGCCTGAAACGGATCCATGTTCGAATATGGTACTTCCTCCTTCCTCTTCTTCTTACACATATACTAAAATGTGTTCACGTGTCCACTTCTAAGACAAACCATGCATTGTCAATATTTGCTCTATCCTTTACCTAAACATAGCATGTTATTACACGTAGCTATCATATCTTGTGCGCAGAAAAACTCTACATAGTGAATGGCTCTTTCATTTTGGATTCAAACTGGAATTGAGGTCGAATGGCTATTTCATTTCGGATTCAAACTGGAATTGGAATTGTGCTACCATGAATGTAGACAAAGGATATAAAATCGAAAGATTTTGTGTCGTACTGTGGGTCATTGAAATGGCATACATAAAATTCTCAAAATGCATATATTATTCTATTCTGTTCTACTCTACTCTACTCTACTCTACTCTACTCTACTCTATTCTATTCTAAAGATTGTAATAGCAAACGTTAGGCATGTCCAAACATTCAAAAGTCCACCCTGAAATCCAAACTCAGATTTAATAACATTATGTTTACAAGAATTTGTCGCGGCGCCCTTCATTGCCCCCCCCCCCACAAATTGTGCTTTTTAGTTTATGTTTTAAAAAGATAATATTGAATATAAGGTTGCCAATAAGCAAGGAAGACATGCGTTACATTTTTGAATGAGTTGAAGCTAACTATTTTGTCCAATAAAGATTTATATTCTAGAGATAGTGATTTATATTGTATTGACCAATAGCTCCATTATCAAACAAAATATTGGTACCAGTGAACATTTTGGGGGTGAGTCCTTTGTGTCCCTGTTGCGGTCTTCGTCCCGAGACAGTGGAACATTGTCTGGTCCTCTGCCCTCACTTGCAGGCAGCCTGGGAATGGGTTCGGACTCGGTTCCAGGTTCGGCTGACCAGCCAGCAGCTGTTGCTGCATTTGTATCCAGGTACCTGGCCCCTTCTGAAGAAGCAAGCCTTGCACGTATGTGTGGCTTGGTTGGTGTGGCTAATCTGGAAACGGTGGCGACTGAGGATCTTCCAGGGGGTACTGCAGCCTGCGGCTTCTATCATCCCCCATCTGAGGTACAAACTGTTTCAGAGTTTCTTAGTGTTCCCTGGTTTAGCAGAGCGGAAGTTTGCCATTTGGCGAGACTTCCTTGGGATAGTGGATGATGATGGAGGTTTTGTTCAGTAGTGGTTGAGATGATGTTGGAGTGGCGGGGTATCACTGCCCCTGCGGGGCAGCCTTTTTTCTCCTCACTCGCCTTGTATTCTTGATATTCTTTCAATTCATTGAGATAAGTTCTTCAAAAAACTAGCAAAAAGGCGCAACAGGAGGCTTGGGCAGTTTTAGGCTTGGATTCAATTTCTCATTAGGAAAGCATATATAGATGTTTTTGTTGGGAAACAGAAGGAAACAAGCTAAAGATGGCATTTAGAGTCTGGCCACATGATGCTGTCAACGGGATTTTTTTCCTGTTGACAGTAATGCGATTTCTTGGTTCGGGTCACATGATCCTGTCAAAGCATCAATGCCACGTTGCAAAAAAGAAACAGATCTAGGAAATTTTGGCGTTGTTTTTGTGATCCGGCAGAGGGATTCTTGCCAAGTATTCGCAAATTCTCCAGGTGTTGCTATCCTGCTAATCCCTGTTGACGGAAAAGCTTCCATCCGAGGCAGTAGCCCGCTGAACCGGTTGCTATCAACATGGTTCCATCCCTATCAAAAATTAGCACGTGACCCTTTCGTTTTCATGATTGACAGCATCTTGATGCTGTTGACAGCATCATGTGACCGGACTCTTAGCTATGTACTAGACAAATTATTATTTAACCATAATGTCAATCTAATCCAAACTGCATAGGTTTATTTTATTGTATAGCATAGCAATTGTTAAATTTTTTGTGTTGGGTTAAGGTACAAAATTTTTGTTGTTTAAGGCTTGAGTGAGTGAAGTTATACATGGGGCTTGTTTTTAGTGTGCAAGATTTATGCTTGAAAGTGTTCTTGAAATGGTGTACATTTTGTGATGCTCTAAAGGAGAGTTGACGTTTGTTGTTTGACCGATGTATATTTTGTAAAAAAAAGTCATGTGGCATGGCAAACATCATGACTTGATGATCACGAGTTGCCATGCGAACATAGTACATTTTATAAATTAGTATATAACTTCATGCTTGCTCGAGCTTTCGATCTCAAGAAGGCATTGAGTTGGTTAATTTCTTATGTTATGCTCTTGAATATGCGAAGGGCTTAAGGCAGAGGCCATAGCAAAGGTTTTAAAATAGTTTTGTTCAACAACCAAAGGAAACTCATTTTGAACAGTTGTAGCCTAAAGCAGGCTTATGTGGATGGCATAGCCAGCTTGTCTTCTCAACCATTGCTCCCCTGTAACATTAAAAATATTAAATGCTATTGTTGCTTTGCATCATTGCCACTTGCAAGTGTGTTTGTTTATTAAAATATATTGGCCGAGGTCGTGGCTTCTATCCCGCCCTCTATACTGCACAAAAGGTTCTATATTGTGACGTTCCACGTATTTATACGGGTATAAATACGGTGCCACGTCACTAATGACTATGGGAATACATGTCATTTAACCTAGGGGGCACCTACGAATATTAAGTTAAGCATATTAGCTAAGCTAAAGTGTCACATTTATTAATTATTCATTTAATTAATTAGCAAACATTATAGTTATTAAATAATTAGGGGAATAACCCAAACTAGCAAGCCACCCAGCCAAATTCCATTGGC
>JAANSK020102796.1:0-16035 GCA_011763485.2 Isoetes engelmannii | reverse complement strand
GGCACGGTGCTCCGTGGGTGGACTATACCGTCTACGGTATGCGGGGTACATGACGTATCTATGGCATGTACCAGTGACGTGGCGTACATAATATACGGTATTTATACCGTATAATATTATGGAACGTCACATTCTCTGGTACACAACTTTCTATTGTTGTAAAATTTCAATTATATGAGATCATATATGATCTCCTTGTAACATAAAGAAAAAGGTTTTGAGGTCTTCAACAATTATATGAAAACAAATTATCATCAACTGGTATGCAAGACATCTTAACCAAACACGTTCTTCGTCTTTTATATCGTCTCCGCCACAGATTTTACAATCTCGCATATCTTCTTGGAATAATTTGACCCCATCTTCTAACTTCCACTCCAACGTGATGAGCAAAGCAACATTCTACATATTGTGTGTTGTTATCACCTAACAACTTAGTTAGCCAGTTTTGCATTTCCAACTGTCGCACCATATTTGGCATCACTGTATTTCATCCTCGTTGTTATGCATTTTCTTGCAATAAGCTGGCGAAGTTGAATATGACCAAGAAGTTACATGCCATTCTTTTCCATCAGTAGTGATTGTTTGCTAGGAAAAGGAACAAAGTCTAAGACTACCTAGTTCCATAACTTTAACCAACTGGCAATCTTTAGCTCCCCATCTTCAATCTACATTATCATTAAGCAGGACCTTTCCTGTCTATAACATCTAAACTTTTTGAAATAGGCAACAATTATGCTACACCTCGATTCCTTACTAATAGTATGACATATAAGACTGCTACCAATATAAAATCTTTTGTAAGATGACATACGACTGCTAACCAATGTAAAACCTTCTCTACGATCTACAATCTTGGATTCCTGGCCTCCAGAGTAAATGGATCTGCTTCCTAAGACAGAGCAACAAAGTTGACGTGATGAAAGTGGAAAATACAAAAGTGAGAAGGAACAACTATGAGACAGCCTCCACCATATGTTTGACCTCAAGCAACGGAACTTAGCCCCTTCAATCATAAATATAAGTTGATATCCAATAATACAATAGTGAACAAGAGGAACAACTTCGTGCAAATGTATGCTCAAAACTAACACCGTGCAAGAGTACTATACATTTTATTACTCGCAATTTTTTTATTTTGCTATTATCTTTGAGCATCCAATTAGCATATTCTGTACAAATTCTACCATCTCCACAAATCTCGACCTTCTATTTCGAATAATCTGTGTATATTCCTGTTTCCTTTGTAGGGCAATCCAAAATGAAAATATGCGGCACCAACTTAAAATAAAATAGGAGGATTGTAGGGGTGGTTATCAGCCATATGAAAGAGTAGAGATACGACATAAAAGTAGGGCTAAAAAATGGAATGATTTGGGTAGAGTAGCACAAAGCAGAAGCGGATTGTAGATTCATTCGAAGCAACAGCTATGGTTTTGACATAATTTGAGTAAAAGATATGGCAGTGGTTTTTACTTTTTCAAATCCGGTTTGCAGGTACTTAAGGATGGAAAAGAAGAGCAAAGGAAGCACAGAATGCATGGCTATGGTCGAGTTTTCGGCAAATCCGTAAACATGTGGGTCTGAGTATAGGGCTTTAGTATGCCAAAAGAAAAACAGTCTTATTCTGACCCGCACCTTTTCTTGTAGATCCGGCCAGAGGGACAGTTATGGTTTCTGCATGATTCCATAGAATCTGTAGAATGCAATCGCTCTAGGTTTCTGTACACACATGGGCTGTGCAGAATGGTAAGAATCATGAAGCAAAAATAAACTTGGACTTGGAAACGCAGAAATAATGCAGCTCCGGGTATTGGGCACTTTAAATTCTTGACTAGCAGAATTGATTCTAAACAGGAACAACTACTTCGACTTGAGAAACTGGCACTTCCGAATTAGAATGAATCGAGACCCTACATTTAGTATATTTTTTTGGATACTCTCATTTTCTCCCTTTCTCTCCTAGGGTATGCCCTTCGGGCAACAAAAAAAGAAGCTATTTTTTACTGATTAAATTTAAACTTGTTATTAATTGGTCCACTATAGTTGCACATGGAAAGAGATAGATAGATAGATAGTATTTTGTATGTCACACCACGTGGCAGTGCTCCGTATAGGACAAATGACGATCCCTTAAATGTCCCAAGAGAGAAAACTAAAAGGAACAACTACAGTCATGAGATGGCGACATGACATCGGATCCAAGAACACATAGGATAGGAGGAGGAGCTACTTATGGTGTGAGATAGTTGATAAATCAAATAGAGAGGGCACCATCCTCTGCTCTTCTTCACGTGTCCTGGGCACGTGAAGAAGAGCAGAGGATTGGGCTTCACCCGAGAGGGCACGTGAAGTATGGCGATATATTCAAAGATAATGCCATCTAAAAATATTCCGCATTCGCCATGCAGGACCGACTGTCCATCTCAGCGGTTCCCCACCCACGTGGCAGGTCCCCCGCATTGAATTAGGGCTTTTTCATTTGACAAGGACAGTCCCACAGCACTGTGGGGGCGCCATAGCCATGGCCTCATCCTGGATTGGCATAAGCTGGCGAGTTCCATAACGACATTTGGCCTCCAAAATCGCCGTTTTTGTCTTTGATCCAACAGACCCATATGCCGGATTTTTGTGGTTTCGAGGTATGATCTTCTCAAGCCCTACTTTTTCTTGTTTTCTTTCATTTTTGTCTCTTTCAAAGTATAAGACGAACTCGAGCCGCTCGTTTGTCCCCTAGGATGGGGCCTTACAGATGGCTTTTTCAGCAGTGTGGCAATCAGTATTCCTGTTTCAATTCAATTCAATTCAATTCAATTTATTCACTATAGCTTTTACTATAGCGCCGCAAGTTCTGGAAGGCGCCGCCGTATTGTTAGCCACCGTATCTCTGCAGATTCTAGACTTAAATGTCATATGGAGCTTCATCTTGTTTGTTTATGATTTTATAGGGGCCACAGAATCCTCTTAAATCCTTCTTGCCACATGATGCCTCCCATTTGCATTCCAGTCTGCAACATACTTGTTTCTACTCTGTAAAGTTTTTTTGTCCCACCTTCTTGGCACTTGCCAGACTTGAACGTGCCTACCAAATTTTGAGCTTGTTTTGCCCCCACTTCTGTCTAAAGTTTTAAATTGGAATGCCCCCACTGTCACTTGTCATTGGCAATTTGCAAGTCTAAATTAGCGTATTCATGCAATCAGTCATGTTCTATTCATAATGGTCTTCACCTCACGCCCCAGTTTGCATATGCTTTGCCCCCACTCTTGCCCAGTTGCCTTGGGGTTTCCTCGAATGCTGAAAATATGCCTCTTTCCTTTGGATCTGGACTTCTGTAACATGAATGTAGGGTCAGAGCATCACATGAACTTAAATCTTTCTGAATCTTTTTAACAAATATCCCATAAATCTTTCTGAATCTTTTTAACAATCTCCCATACCATGAGTGTGGGCCTTTTTTGGCCTTGTCAAGATGCAGACAGTTTGGCATGAGATTCAAGGAAGTGTCCTTGTTTCCTAGAACTTTGATTGCCATGCTCAAATTATACGAAGGAATCTCGTGACAAGTGTAGATCTTTTTGGATCTTCTCATGGAGGCATTATGATCCTTTTGGATCTTCTTATGGAGGCATTATGGGTATTTGGTCTCGTCAAGGTGCCAACGGCGGCACGCAATTTGTATAACCTGTGGGTTTGATCATATCTTATTAGTGATTCTTCTGTTCAAACCGTACTAGAGAACCAATTTGTCTTTGTTCAAAGTCAATGATATGATTCATAAATGTAAGGAAGTCGTTGGCCGAAAGAATAGAACGGTTGCTAAACAGTTGCTAACCTATGAGTGGAAAGTTGCAGCTGGTCTTGAACTCCCATGTGGTTTCTCACCCAAGATTGAATGCACAGCCGAATGATCAGTCAACTATTCTAGGTCCCATATCAGTATTCTTCCATGTGATTTCTCACCCGAGATTGAATGCACAGCCAAATGATCAGCACTATTCTAGGTCCCATATCAGCATTTTTCCATGTGATTTCTCACCCAAGATTTGATGCACACCCGAATGATCAGTCACTATTCTAGGTCCCATATCAGGATTTTTTAGGATTCCATAGCCTGAGATAACCATTCTTTCAAGGTTTTGTTTTTTTGTTTCAAAGGTGTTAGAAGGGCACATCGCAGTTACTTGTGTTTATATGCTGAATATGAAGGCAGTGTCATGTAGCATTTTAATGTTTTTTTAGAAACAAAAGGAAACCTCTGCAGTCAAGGTTTGAAATTGCAGGCCCACAATTAGTTAGATACATATGGTGTGGCATGATTCTCATTACTAGGCAGGTTGAATTAGGCACTTGCAGTAGGTTGGCCTGGTTGCAGTACTGTGGCCTTTACAACTAGGCTGTTGAGGTCTAAGCTAGGAAGGCTGCAGCTACTGCAATCTTATGACTTGGATGCAAGCATTGGGATGATTATGGATTGTTGGTGGATCAATTTGGGCCCCTTGTTGGATTCTCATCCATAGTTAATCCGTTGTGGCTTCCTGTTTGCATGTTTTACGTTAAGTTCTGCACAAATATAATACTGTCAAATGCTACTTTGAAAAAGACATATATGGTGCATTGAAGGGAGTTTCAGCTACCTGTCATACCAAGAAGCCTTACATGCCATAACAGCAGACTTGCCAGTAGACTGGAGTGCCATGTAAAACGATAGCAACCCAGTAACACATTTTTTCATAGACATATTTAAACAGGCTTTACATTATCACACTTGCCGGTAGACTGGAGTGCCATGTAAAACGATAGCAACCCAGTACCACATTTTTTCATAGACATATTTAAACAGGCTTCACATTATCACATGGTACGAGAACATTGATAGGATTAACAATTGAACATGAATAAAATCATTGAATTCAATGTACCCCAAAATGACATGTAGCAATATCTTTTCTGAAGATGGACACAGGGGATAGTGAAAGGTAGTACTTTTTGGTATTTTAATGGAGACGCATGTGCATTCGTACATTTTAATTGAAATTGTGGTTGTTTGGTGGTTCATTCGTACATTTTAATTGAAATTGTGGTTGTTTGAAATTGTGGTTGTTTGGTGGTTCTGGTGGAGCACCATAGCTGTTCATTTGATTTACAGGGAGTTTCCAACTACCTTTTTAAAGTCACCTATGCAATTTTCTGCGTTTAGATATTGTCATTCGTCTTGTTAGCTTCTGATTGCAGTGGTAATGCGATTGTTTGTTGCTTGTTGATATATGGATTGTAAATGTGGCATTGAAAGCAGAATTGAACATTTGAGATCCTCGAATTTGAGGGAGGAGCATGCATATGGTGCACTCACTTGGGCCGTGGGAGTTCAGCTAATTCACATTAGCCATTTCTCTTTGGCGCTTTCTCACATCACATCACTAACCCCTCTCTCATTCTTTGTAAACAACGTTGAGGCCTTTTTGGGTTGCTCCAAGGGCATACCCTATGCGAGGGTGGAAGAAGAAGATAATATTCTTAGATATACCTTTTGTAGAGTTATGATTGGAGTATAAGGAGGAATAAACACAAAAGATGTGATTTCCACGGATGGAGATAAGAGGGGAAAAAAAAAAAATGTTGACACCCCCTCCTCGGCCTACTATTTTCACACGGTCTCTTTAAGTTTGCTTCTGTTAACTTCGAGTTGCAGCTGCATGTAATCGAAACAATGGAGGAAGCAAAAAACGTGCTCCAGAGGGAACTTTGGGGTGGTGCAAAGCTTAATTTCACGGTTTTTTTTACTTTCATGGCCCTTGCTTCTAGCACATTTGTGTAAGTTAGAAAGGCCTTCTTGAGCTTAGCGTACCACATCCTAGGGTTTGTATTTGACCTACCACATCCTATGGTCTATTTTTGACCTAGCTATGTGATTGCTTAACAAGACATTTGAAGATAAGGCGAGTTTGCAAGTTCTATGGTACCTTGCTTAGATATGTTTCGTGGATTTCACTAAGGAACTTGGATACATGATGGGGCTGTGGCTTTGAGTATAAGCACGATTGGTAGAGTTGTTAAATCATTCAAAACTTGGTTTCCATTCAAAACTTGGTTCTCCTTTTGCGCTAGATGTACCTATGGTGCGTATGGTATGTGGATTTCTAACTTTGTGCCGAATGCATCCAGGCAATTCGGTTTTTGTTCTCAATTTGTTTGGATTGCAGGGCACATCAAACCCTCCATTATTTTGTCCATATTGAGGCTTGCTTTAGGTTTGAATAGGAAAGGTATTGATTCTTCTGTTCTTTTTATGGTGTAAGATTATTTGCTGGCTCTTTGCAAATCGTGTTGTGCTGGTAGGTTGACTGCATATAGAGCTTTGGTTTTTTTTTTCCTTCTGTTCTATGTTGTTATTACATGTATGGTGCATCTCTTGTAGGAGCCATGAAAGCTCAATTGTTGCATGATTTTTGATCAGGCTCTTATCTGCTCATTCATATCTATGAATTACTTGCATTTCTTTTATAGGTTCAACACATTCGTGTTACATTTGGATGGAGCCCAAGCCTAGACTTTTTAAATGTGGATGGAATAAGAGATTATGTGCGTGGAGCTTTGAATTGAGGAGTAAGCAGAGTAGGAGGATTTAAGCACAACGCAATTGAAAAGGTTAGATTTGAAACTGGTAGGCTAGATATTTAGGCTGGTTCTTGGAACTATCAGTCCAAATGTCTATATTTGGCATTCAACCGAATGTCTATAGTTGTAGAATGAACAACCACATTCTACAGATCAAACAATGGCATAAAGTTGCGTATATGCTTATGACTTGTTGCTCCCGTAGCTTCATCGCTAACTTCTCCGGTTGCTTCCTCACTAACTTCTTCGAATTATATAAATAAAACATTCATTTTTGAGCTTAGTAACTTTGCTCATGCTTCTACAGAAATGTTTCGGACCTTCCATATGCATTTTTCATCCGTCGAGCAACCTTTGATGCTTTAGCATCTTGTTTCTCCCTTTTTTTTCTTTTGGTTTCCGTATGTGGAAACTTTGGGTCCTGATGGAGCATAAGCTACGCTGTCAACATTTAACAAATATATTTAAATTCAAAAAAATACATTTTTCTTTGTCAAAAGTTTTTCATTCACAAAAGTTAGAAGTCGAAGTTCACAAAAGTTTCATTCACAAAAAATTTACAGATAAATTCTATCGAAATACACTGAAGTTTTACAAAATGTTGCTATTTCACAAGATATTTGCAGAGAGGGACGAGGCAATTGACCATTAGTTCTTCCCTTGTGTCAACATGCCAGGCCTGTTTGGTTGTAACTTCATGACCTCTTTCACTTAAATTTGAATAGTCAGTAGATGTTAGTAGCAGTCTCTCCTAGTGGGTAGGAAATTCTAGCAAAAAGGGCTTTTTATTTTCCTTATACATGGATTATCTGTTTCATTTAAAGGAGGAGGAATCTTATAACACAAATATTATGTTTTTTTTATGCACAGGTTCTTATCGAGGCCCAACAACAAATTGTCAAAGCATTCAAGTGTTCGTCAATTGATCATGAAATAAAGTGATGTACTTGGGAATACTACCTTATGAGCTTTTGATTCATCTTTACATTGTCTAGATGTTGCATTTGGGTTGGGTGGATTTGCTCTAGTGGACATTTTCTCAACTTATTTTTTGGATTGTTCTTTATGAAAAGGCAATATGTTAGGGAAAGAATGGTTTTTGGGCATCTTGAGGTATATCCTAGCATATTTCTGATCTAATGGCTACAATTGCTTATTTTTTTGTATTTTTTTAATATGTTATAGCCAAAGATTTTTTGTTTTTTTAACACCAGAAAGTTTTGAGATCCACCGGATAGGGACCGGATAATCATTTTACCTTGATTTTTTCAAAATGCAAGCTTTCAATGGTGCTTTCCCGACATATCTCCTTAAATATCCTATGGACTTCGCTAAATTCGAATTTACCCACTGCACTAATCTATTTTTATGGATGTGGTTTTACAAATGCAGTTTAAGCCATTAATCATGATCTTTAAAATTTGATGGTCGTCTGAGATTGTCGCCTAGGTGACACTGAAATTGTGCCATCATTATTGATTTGCTCCTTCTGATTACGGTTTCATGCAACCCTATAATCTCTATGAAACCCTATAATCTCTATGAAACCCTATAATTTGGCTATGCATTTTGCAAGCACTTGTCTTTTTTTATTACGGTTTAATGTAGCCCTAGTATATGACAATGCATTGTGCAAGCATTGAGCAACGTTTAGTTCTCTGTTTTTCTTTGTGTATGCATCAAGACAGATAGAGGTGAATTCCTTCATATCTTTTGAATTGGAGTAGGTTTAGAGTTAGGGCTATTTCTTTCAATTTTAGAGCTTGGTGTAGGAAGATGTAAGTTTGAAGCATTACGCTTTTTCTAATTGCATTCATTTTTTTTTTGTTTTCTCCAGCACATATTGGCATATTTTTCGAGAAAGGTTTTCACATGCAGGTCAATATTAGAGGCTCAACCTGTGTGTACTCATTGTTCGAGTTTGATATAGTATTTCATCCTGCATGTATTAAGAGCTTTCATTGTGATTTTGGGATTGACATTAAACTAGCCATATCTTCTTTCACCCGGGCCATAATACACTTGCTGTTTGTCTTGTACAGGTCCCATAGGCCAATTGGCCTCCGTCTCCGTGGACGATAAAAATTATATTCTATGTTATTCTACTCTTTCCTATTTTGGGGGTACTAGCCATATCTTTTTTTTGGGGTTTTTATAATATTGATGATGTGTCATAAACCATGTTGAAGTAGATCAGAAGCAAAACTATGCCTATCATCTCAATGAGTCTTAAAGTGAATGCTTTATTGTGCAGGCCTTTTACATATACACTTCTCTCATGTTTGAGGCTTATGAGGCCTATGAACGATTGATCGAGAGTCTAGACATGCTCGACAAGTAGTAACGGAAATGGTTGCTGATGTGGTAGTGTCCTAGTAACAAATAAACATTCAAAATTTATGGTTAGGATTTGTCTTGCCCAATAAGTCAATTTGAGGCCACTTGGGCACAAGATGTTAGCAATGTGCCACCCAAAATTTTGTGATGTTAAGTTATGGTTTTGTGTGCTTTTGCAAAATCGCCTGCTTGCAATGAATAATATCCATGATGGAGCATATGTTAAACCCTTCAATGCACACAGGTAGGATGGGTTTCTGGGTTTTATTTCATTATTTCGTGGATGGCATCTTCATTACTAACCAAATTGAATCCATGGAATGCATTCACTTCACTTGCTATATGTACATCTCTATTGTGTTCTTTTTATGTTGTCCTCGTGGTTCTCTACCAACATGGTGCAATGACATAAGGCTTCTTTTTCAGCTTTGAGTTTAAGTTTTGGTTGCAGATATTGGCGCTGTCGGAGCACCATCATAGAGACCTAGCTTCTGCAGGCTATTACATAAGTTATATTTCAATGCCTAGATAATGGCATGGTTTTTGTTTCCTAAGCTCGGTGCATTCTCCAAGATTAAGGAAACAAGAAAGCCATTAACAGGCGCACATGATCTTGAAGTGTGATGGTTGTCTACTTCTTGCAGTTGAAACACATGATTTCCAGGCATGCATGACAGAGGTATTTTCATGCCATGTAAATGTATGTATTACCTTTGTACGCATAAGTTTTTTGCAAATGGTAGGCAATACTCAAATCTGCATCATATATGTTTGTACTCAATGTTGTTACTTCTTATTGTGACATTGACATCTTTGTATTTTTGCCTTGTTTGAATATTTGCATTTGAGACAGAAACTTCTGTAATTTCATTTTAATCCTAGGACACCACATGAAATAATGACGCAAAAACAATTTTTAACAGCTAGCACTAACATCATTTAGGCTCCTATGCAATGCCAGTTGCCATGTCAGTGTATGGAATACTCTTTCTATAAAGAAGCTGCTTTGATGCAAGTCTCATTTGCTCAATGTGTCTTACTTTCTTATCCCATTGTAATGGAGCATTACGCTAATTGCATAAACACAAGAGATGCACCATAGATGCAACTACAGGCACATGAGAAAGAAGAGATACAAATTGCTTTGAGGCCACTGACCCTTGATTGTGTAGATGGATGGTTAGTTCTTATGTTATTGAAAAATTGAAGTTATGAATGGATTAATGATATTTCTTTGTTGCACCTCTTGTGCTTGTGTGATAAGGGAGGCTTACGGGAGGGTAGAGACTAAAAGGCTACTAGAATTGTAGTAGATGTTCCTAGTTAAAACCCCATAAATCCCAATAAATATGGCCTATGCATAGAGCCCACCGGGTTATAGATGCTATGATGTAATGAATATAATGGTAATGATAGAGCACCAGATAATGGATATAATGGTGAAGTGGAGGCATGATCCAGCTGAGGTTGGATACCGTCTTGGTGTGCTAGGCTTATAGTCAGTCACTATGTGTGGGTCGGGTATGGGTTTGACACCCCCTGCATTGGGAATCGATCCAAAAGATGGTTCCTAGACTCGATAGGCGCGAGTGTCGTCCTGGCCTATGGATTTTGGGGATTTAAATCGGGTACGGATGAGGGTCGTGGGTGGCCACATCCGCTAGCCACACATGGAACAATTATGCTCCTGGAGGGGATTTGTCCCATTCCTACCTCATCAGTCGGGGAGATGTAACCTGGAGTAGTCTCGTAGGGTGACTCTATGAGATTACGTCTCCGAAAGGTTACAATCATGCCATAGCGTGTCTCAGCCTATCTGCAAAGTATGCACAGGAGGGGCGGATGGAGTGGACTACTCTAGTCTATATTCTATGCCAGCCAACGCCATTGTCATGATTCTGTCTGTTGTTATTTGGAGATCTTGACCGGCAATTGTCCCCCATGACTCTGAGTCCATGGTAGAACCCTCATTTATGCTACGTTGTATGTGATATTGATGTATGTTCGTATTGATACTGATGATGGATGAGCCACCCTTCGAGGTGGCATATTATTGTGCTTGTGCTAACATGTATGTATGCTTACGCCGTCTAGGATGGCCTAGAGAAGGAATGCAAGGCCAACGATACGTCTGTGTCCTTCACTCAGACACTTTGCCATCACAAGTGTCCCGAGTTAGACGGAGAGCCTTACACAGTGACAGTATTGCTGGGAAGGCAATTTCCTGTATCTATACGATGGGAGCATCGTATAGGGCCGGGGAGCGCCACAATGGTATCAGAGCCATGATCTTGGTAGACCGGATCATAGCACATGGCCATGATCTAAGTGAGTTATGAATTAATTAGGGATGAAGAAGTGTGAAGACAAGTGAAAGATAAGTTAGAACAGAAATCGGTCTTTCACTTTGAGATGCCATAACTTTTTGTAGGAAGCTCGGCTCGGCAGTGTATGGCAAATTATTTTATATGAATAGGAAAATTTCCTTCTAGGTTTATGATGAACAAGCACCTGCGAATTTGGATGGGACTTATCCTACTAATAAAATTTTGGTCCAGAAAATTAAATTTAAATATAAAAAACAAAAGGATACTAGAACAATTTTGTAGCCTAGATTTCCAACAACACTGTATTAAATTTCAGCAAACATAACATAAACAAGTCATGTTCCTGTGAGAAAGTGCCTGTAATTAAACAACATTTCGCAATGAGTAGCTGCAGCAGCAAAGTTCAAGTCTTCCATAATAGGTCCCTCCAATGAGATGTGAACAAGTGCATCAAGAGCGTTTGTGTTGAGCTGGTTCCTGAACTTATTCTTTAGTAAGTTAATTCTGTTGAAACCACCAGGCAGGCAGGCAGGCAAATGCTTGCAACGGCTAAATTTGACTTAAAAAACACCAATAAAGTTCTCCTAGAACTTTTTTTTTTTAATCGAAAAAAATCCTATCCATATCAAAATGAATGGGATAAATCCTTATACGCCATTTTTTTGTTCGACCGTATATTCTATTCTATTATTTTTTTTTTTTGAAGAACTCTTTCTCATTAAATTAAAAGAATAGCAATGGTACAAAGTGAGTGAAGAGGAAGAGGAACTCCCCCGAAGAGGCAACGATACCCCACCACTCCGTCATCCCCTCAACGACTACTGAACAAAATGTCCCTCACCATCTACAATCCCTAGGAGGTCCCGCCAGATGGCAAACTTCCGCTCTGCCAACCCTGGAAACACCAGAAAGCTCTGAAACAATCTGTACCTCAGGCGGGGAATCAAGGAGGCTGAAGGCTGCTGGACCCCCTGAAAAACCCACAGCCGCCGCCATCTCCAGACCAGCCATACGAGCCAGGCAACACATAAGTGCAAGGCTTGCTTTCGCAGCAGAGGCCACGCACCAGGATACAAATGCAGCAGCAACTGTTGACTAGTCAATCGAACCCAGAACCGAGTCCGGACCCAGTCCCAAGCGGCTTGCAAGTGAGGGCAAAGGACCAAACAATGCTCCACCGTCTCACGATGGAGGCCACAACAAGGGCACAACGGACTCACCCCCGGCCGAAACCTGCTCACCAGGGCATTCACCCTGATACACCGGTGCACCACCTGCCACAGGAGCACCTTCACCTTCGGCGGGGGAAGGGTGCTCCACGTCCAAACCCAGATGGAGCGCCAGCGGGAGCCTGGAAGCTGCAGAGACCACTTGCCAGAAAGTGGCAAAGTGTCATGGATGACCAACGTACAGTAGGACGACCGCACAAAGCATGAAGCGTCTACATCAGGATAAACCTTCCAACCCTGCACCACCATGTCATCCTGAAGCAGTACTGGTATATGCAGCGGAATGTGACGGACCACCTGCTCCCAGATAGTCCGGTCACTGGCCCTCAAGCGAAACTAGGCTCGGAAGAACTCCCATGATGCAACCTGGCCACCCCAATACCAATCATCCAAAGTGAGCACCCCAACCCGCCTCCAGCGGGCCTGCGTCCGAGCGTGCATAGTGGCGGCCAGGGGCAAGTGTGCTGGAGGCAGAAGAGCCCACAAGAAGGGCGAGGAGTGATGATATATAGAGGCATGGTCCAACTAGAACAACCCTGCACATGGTCCCAGGCCCGCAACACCCCAGTGAGAAAGGGGGATGCGTGCGGGAAGGGCTTAAGCCCATACAACAAAGCCCAAGGCAACTCCACATGCACAGAAGGCTTCCCGAATGCCACACAGTGGCGAAGGGACTACAATAACAATGCCGCACCAGATGAGGATGGCCTACCCTGCAGAACACTCCACACGAACTTGGAGACCAACACCTTGCTATGCAATGCCAAATCCAAAATGGCCAAACCACCGTCCTCTCGGGGGCGAAGACACTTCCACCACACCACCTTGACCACCGCCCCCTCGTCATCCCCACCCCACACAAAATTTCGGACCATCCTATCCAACGCCTGCATCTTCCCCTCGGGCGCTAACATGACGGAAGCCGTGTACACATTTGTGCTACAAAGCACCGACTTGGCCACTATGACCCTCCCCACCGTAGACAGCTTACTGCCCTTCCACCAGTTAAGGTGCTTCTGTAGCCCCTGCAAAATGTCATCCCATACCCGCCCTATGGAGACGTCCCCTCCAAAGGGGATACCCAGCAGCTTCATACATGCATTGCCTGGGAGGACCTTCCACGGGAAAAGAGCCAGGAAAGGGGGAGGCAGAGTCAACAAGGCCCATAATGCCGAGCACTTTTCCCAATTCAAGAGAATGCCTGAGGCCAAAGAGAACGTGTCGAGCAGACCCTTCACATTACGCAGATTCCTCTACTCTGCCACCAGAAAGAGGAAGGTGTCATCAGCAAACTGGTTAATGATCTGTTGACTACCATCCTGCATCTGGAGCCCAGCCACTACGCCCTCGTCTACAACAGCCAGAAGCAGCTGAGACAAGGCCTTTGCCACAATTGTGAACAAGAATGGTGCAAGAGGGCACCCCTGACGCATCCCTCTGCCCAAAGAGAAGAAGGCCGAGGGCTCACCCTGACACACCACGGTAGCTCGGGCCGACCTGTGCAGCTTCATAACAGTCTCTGTGAATCTCGGGCCATAGCCCAATGCCAACATCATGGCGGACAAAAACTCCCAACGAACACTGTCATATGCCTTGGCGAAATCCAGCTTCAAGTATGCAATGCCTTGCCCTGTTCTCCTGGCCCAAGACAGGCCTTCATAAGCCGCCACCACATTTGTCAAAATGTTCCTTCCAGGGATAAACCCCGACTGAACCCTGCTGATGGAGGAGGATAATACCGGCTTCAGCTTCTCTGCCAGAGCTTTCGCAATGATCTTGTACACAAAGGACAACAAGGAAATAGGCTGCCAGTCACTAATAATGGAAGCCTGCTTCACCTTAGGGATAAGAGAAATGCACGCAGTATTCAGGTTCTGATCAAGTTGCGAAGATTGCAGCAACTCGAGATGGACCTGGTACACCGACTCACCGACCCACTCCCAATAAGTCTGGAAGAACTCAACAGGAATGCCATCTAGCCATGGACACTTATCCTTAGCCATACACATACAGGCCTCTGCAAGATCCTCCCTCGAGAGCTGCTGCTCCAAGCTCTCACGCTGATGAGGTGAAATGGAAGGCTTAATAGCCGCCAAAACAAGCTCCTGCATCTCCTGCTCATAGGGGAGCGCATGCTCCACAAAAAACCCCGAGAAGTGGACGTGCACATACCTCCGCAACTCAGCAGGGTCCTCCATCGTCCGACCATCGGGCAAGACAAGGGATGCCATGGATGTCGTATAATGCCTCTGCCTGGCTACCCGAAAGAAAACGGATGAACTCGTATCCCCTTCCCTCAGCCAGGTGAGACCCGTTTTCACCCACGCCTCCCAAACCTTCACCTGCTCCAAGGCGCTGATACGCAATAGCACAACATTCTCCCTGATGCCATCCGAAGGATGCGCCCTAATTCCCTCCAACTCCTGATAGAGGGCATGCAACTCCCGCCGCTCTTGCTGCACCCGCTGCCTCCCAAACTCCTTAGCAAACCGCTTCGCCCTAGCAAGAGCCGCCACCATGCCTGCCATACCAACCTGAGGCAAAAGTATCCAACCACACTTCCTAGCACTGCGCCGAAAACTCCACATCCTTCAATAGGCGAGTGTTCAAACGAAACACCGTCCTGGAGGGCCGCGGAATGACACCACCACGCCCAGACACCAACTGAGGGTAATGATCAGAAACCGAGGAGGCCAAAATCTTCTGCCGACGCAAAGAAAGTGCACCATCCAAAGCAAGAGGAGAGGCATAGCACCGATCATGCCTCGCATACGCACGGCCTGTCCCAAGCTGTCGATTACAGAAGGTGAAAGACAAAGCCCCGAGAACCTCCACCATTGCCACATCCTGCATGAGACGTGACCACTGATCTTTCTCGAAGCCCTGCACCACCTGCGTACCCGGGCCAGTGCAGTCCGACACTCTCTCCACCATATTGAAATCCCCTAAAAGCAACCACGCAACCTGCAAGCCCCCAAGACTCCGCAACTTGTACCTGATAGTGGCCCACAACACACCCCGTCGAGATGGCTGATTCGGAGCATACACATTAACAAGCCCCCACTCCTGATGTCCTTCTGCCCACTTCAAAATCGTCCAGCGACCAAACTTATCGGCTGCAGAATATGTGATCTGTACATCCATCCTCCACGCGATCAGGGTACCCCCACTCGTCCGTCCTGAGGAAGAAGCCACCGCTGCAAATTGGCGACCCACCATATCCAAGAAACGGGACATATCCCCCCTATGACACTTATGCTCCTGTAAACAAACAATGTCAGGGCGCATCTGCCGCAGTGCCAAAGAGATACGCGCCCTCTTGCTGCTAGAGGAACGCACCCCCCGCACATTCCAACTCAAAATCGACCTATTCATCCCGAAGTGGAAGGATGCCCCCCCAGGTGCCTGTCTGCCAGGCCATCCAACTCCTCAAAACCATCATCCAGGGCCAAAGGGTTAATCGCACCAACCTGCTCCACCTCAGCAGCCCAAGACATACGACGAGCTCCCCCACCCACCTGCCACC
>JAANSK020102685.1:0-16035 GCA_011763485.2 Isoetes engelmannii | reverse complement strand
GGCTAAGGCATGTTGCTTGTAACTACAAGGTCATGAGTTCAAGTCCTGCCTTGTGCAACTACTTTTTGTATCCATGTGCTTTTTGTATCCTGATGATCATCTCTTGTACATACCAGTATAATACTTATATACTGCGTATGATCATCACAGCAAGTGTTGTTAGGGAGAGCAAACTAATATGTGAATTTTGGTGGTATACTGCTTACAGGTTCACAGGATTCGACATTTCAAATGGAACATGATACTTGAAATTTGTGTGTGTCAGGCTGCATTGCTAAGATCAAGCAGAAGAGAAGATATAAACAATCTGAAAAATGATGCCGCTGATTTGTCCTTACATCATGTTCATTTATTATTTTAAGTAGCGGCATTGTTAGCACCCACTAGAAAGTTGGCTGCAGCAATCACAGAATTTGTTGGGACCAGAGCAGAATGAAAAGTTTTTTTCTTTTTACGAACCGAGTCACCAATGTATTAAAAGAATAATAATGTTACAGAAACGAGTGAGGAGGAGCAGAATGAGAAGTTTTGTCCAAGGGAAAAAAGAAAAAAAAGCATAGGTAACGACGAAATCATTTCCTATAGAACCTTTAATGATGAAAAGGTCACCAATATGGTTCAGATACAACCGTGGACAAAACACAAGGTTTTTGAAAGCCAAAAAAGTGCAATCTGCTTAAGCTAATCTGGGTTCCATGAAAATTTTAAGGGAGAAAAACAAAAGTTTTGCACTGTTCCCGTGACAATTAAAAAACAAAGGAACAAAGAGCAAAATGCTATGTGGCGATGTGCAAGTGATTTGGATATAATCTAAAGCCTATGATTGAAGGGATGATGTAAATCTCAAATTTGGGGTAATTGTGAAGCACACACACCAGGGCAACTACAAATTATATCCCTTAAAAAAAAAAGAAAGAAAAAGAAATCATATTTAATCTATATGATATGTGTTGAAGGTCAAACAACCTATTGTTACCAAGATCGAGCATGCTTTACTGGCCTATTGCAAACATTTATTATCAATGTGCCATAGCGAAAGGAGAGATTTTAGAAAATGGTGTATTTACTCCTGGCATATGATGATGACATTATCCTTGGCTCTAATAGGTGGACCTCAAAATTAATCTTTTGTTATAGGTTTATCATTTTAACTTAGTTAATTGTAGTTGAAGCAATAGGGTAGAAGACCTCAATTTTTCCACAACCACCAAGACCTACTCATTCAAAAGAAAATCGTAGGTAGTAATTAAATGCAGCTAGCTCCCTCTAAACCAAGGCACACACAACATCAACTATAACAATTGTTGCTTTCACATTGCCGTAAAAATTCCTATACGTTGCTAAAGCCTGGCAATGCCTTGCTGTAAAATCATCTTAGTAGAAGTACACAAAGTAGTATCATCTACCTATAGTACAACATCTGAGATCAAATTCATAACTTTTGGTACAATGGTTTCTTACTTTACTAATGAATCTCAAGAGTTGCTCTAATTTACCCTTGCTCACATCAAAGCACATCGTTTTTTCATCACATGTCATTGCTAAAGCCCGGCAACGCCGGGCACCATAACTAGTATATCTTTACGATGGAGAATGAAAACCTCGGATTAACACTCTGAAACTAAAACGTTGGATTAAGAAGAAAAAAGAGATAAGATAAAAATGAACTTTCATACAGAGCTGGAATCAACGCAAAAAATATGGGAAAAACCTTAAACTTACCTCTTACAGAACCTTAACTAAAATTTGGCCTTGCACGAAATTCTTGGAATCGGCTAAATATTGAAGCAAATACGAAATACAGCCGCCCTTGCAGAAATCACCTTAGATTAAGAGGAAAGAAGAGGTCACGAAATAAAAACAAAACAAAAAAACAAATGAGGGTGGGCCTGGCTTTCTGCTTCCTTCCATTTCCAAAAAGAAATTAACAAACAATGATGTATGAGCTACGTTAATATCAAGAGACTACCTTATGGTATTCAATAAATCCGTGCTCCTTCTGGTCTTCTTAAACTTCTACTTGGGTTTTTCCTGCGGGCAAAGACGGCCCCTGAAATATCAGGAATCTCCTACCGCAAAACCGAAATGGAAAATGGTCAGGGGCTGAAGGGAAAAGGAAAATAATCGGTCTGCAAGATTAAAATGCTTTGACATCTTACCTTGTAGGCGCTCCTCGACATCTTACTTTGCAGGCAGTTTTCTGATGTTGCAGGCCCTCCTCTGAGGCAAAACGTATATCGTCGAGCGGGGAGGTTGTAGAAAAGATTCAAAATTATTATTGCAGCATCTCGTAAACGGGAAGGGAACGCCGCATGCGTCTGCACATGCGGCGTTTTGACACAAAAATACCAAAGACACTCTTTTTTAATAAAGAAGATGTATGGAACTAGTTTTGGTTCTTTATGATCATTTATCTTTGTTCTAGCAATCCTAATGCAAGATGTGGATGAGTTGTGGTGAACCGAGCTCGGGGATGGTGGGCATTCGCGTACGCTTCCCCGGAGGAGCGATGGCTGTAAAGGCTGCCTCAGGAATATTTTTGGGGTCCGTCCGTTGGGTATGGCCTTTACCCTCCCTTGAGGCACCTACACGAAGTCTTGGCCTTGTTCGAATTGGGGAAGGGTGCCGCCCAGCAATAGGCAGCCCGGACGCGCGCGCGCGCCGTGGGGGGGGGGGGGGGCACATATCAAAGAATAGGAAGAGAACATGCAGCCAATTTCATTTTCCCAACCAAAACCATGATCCTTAGAACCTTAGAACCATGCTTGCCCTTAGAACCTTCATTTTGTAGCCAATCTTCAAAAAGGGCATTGGTCAAATACACAGTGGAATGCCACGTAAGCACCAGACCCTGACCATCGACAAGCCCCAATGCCGGAGTAGCCAGGGAAGAACTGGCCATGGCTCGTCGTGGAGGATTATCCTGTCGACTTCTAATCACCTTAGTAGCGCTGGTGCTCATCCTTGCAGAAACGACTTTCTTAGGCCGATTTAGTTCTTCTCTAGTAAAAGTTGCCAATGACGTAGAGCAAAACTTCAATTTTTTTGTCCGTCCTGACACTGTTTCTGCTCGAAAAGTACTCCCCCTCGATCCTGTTCCTGTAGGTTGTGAAAAGTTGCTTGAAGATCAGGATCATATTCATTATTCTAGGGACTTTCAGAAGGACCCAGTGCGGGTTGAGTTGTCCGAGTCTCAGGTTCGATACTTTTATTCGCCCAAATCTCTCCTTTCCATAATTTCCAAACTTTTATCATTGATAGGATGTAATCATTTGTTAGCGATCTATTAGACAGGTGAATGCATAAGGTTAGCAAGTTATTGAAACTGCATCTATCCTTAAAAATAAGATGTTGAGAAAGCTATAACTATCAGATGAACGGACAAATTTTTAATGGAGAGGAAGAAGACCATCTAGGGATCTGAATGGCATCTTCTCATGATAGTTTTATAATTCAATGTGACAGAGAGGCGAAATCTGACAAGAAGTAACTTCGTTGTCTTCTTATAGCTTCAGAAAATCTACCTGGATCCATGACACTGTCTTAGAAAGGATCAAGCAGGATATATGCTTGTGCCTTGTCATAATCTTAGTTGGTCAAACTGGAGTTGCACCTAAGAAGAGACCATTGCCTACTAAAGATGGAATTTGATGCTTTGCACAGCTCCACCTTCATTTTTCTATGGTTAAGTTCACTTGGTCATGTTGTGTCTATGTTTGTCTTTGTGATTCACACCTTTACCTTAATACAGAATTGCTAAGTAATGGCAAGTGAAGGCAAATTATGTTGAAAGCTGTGTTTCTGATTTATTTCAGGGAACAGATGGATGCGCAGTACCTTGCATATTTAACACGAATATGCCACCAAACAAAAATCCAGATGCAGTTTTTAGCATGCGTATGGATGAAGGCATTGCTCGAGTTGCACGCACTATGGAGTCAAAATTGTATTATGCAGAATATGATGTTGCCACTGCGCATAGGTGGGTGGAACCCTTGAATTGCATTTAGCACTCCTTATGTGTCTTTATATATGTATCTTTGAAGTAGTATGCTTGATCTAAGCAATATGCCCAATTCTCCAAGCTGTTGTACAAAGTCTCTTTTCTGAATACTGGGTCTTACAACATTATCCAACAGTGCCGGAAAGGAACCTCCTTGAAAGATAGGAAGTAGATAATGAGAATAACAAAAGGTTATCAACATAAGATAACCCTATCATCAAAATCCTCCTGTTAGATATAGACAGCACTTTTCACTATGCATGGATTGTCCATGCCCATAATCCCAAGGGCTCGTAATGCCTTGGAAAAATAGTTCAAGTTATGATGAGGACAGCTTGGACTGGGAGTTGATCTGTGACTTTCTCATGCTAACCCACTCCTGGTTCTAGTTGATAATGAAGGAGGTTTATTTGCTATATGTAACTCAAAAATCTATTTTTCATTACCTTTTATTGCTTTGATAATGCACTAACGATACGTGCTATCTCCTCAGTAGGGGATATACCGTGGTAATGACAACGAGTCTTTCCTCCGATGTACCCGTTGGGTATTTTTCCTGGGCCGAGTATGATATTATGGCCCCCCTACAACCAAAAACGGAGAAGGCACTTGCTGCAGCATTTATTTCAAATTGTGGAGGACATAACTTCCGTTTAGAAGCAGTTACGGCACTGCAGAAATTGGGCATCACTGTTGATTCTTATGGTTCTTGCCTGCGCAATGTGCATCACGGTGGTATGCTGTTTATAAAACTTCTCTTTCTTATCACATTAACTAATGCTTCTCCTGTCATTCTTTACTACATCTCATGCAAACCTTGCCTTCACATCATCACCTAGTTTTCAAAATTTGAAATAAATTTCGAGGAATATTTCAAGTGATGGCTTAGGGACCTTAGCGTACGATCTGGGCTGTTTCCCTTCTGACTTTGGATCTTAGCACCGAAAGTCTGTTTCAGAAAGTTCCTCATAAAGTAAAAGTGCAAAGGGAGTTTGCGAGTTTCAAATCATAAACTCTGTAGCAATTGCAGCTTGTTATTGTTTACATAATGCGGCATTGTGACTACTCCTCATAATACTTAAACTTGTTTTTGAAACAAATTTTTCTCTCTTTTTGAATTGCAGCCGTGGATAAAGTGAAAGCACTGCAGCATTACAAATTTAGTCTCGCATTTGAGAACTCGAATGAAGAGGACTACGTGACTGAAAAATTTTGGCAATCTCTAGTAGCAGGTACCTATTCAGATTCATAGAGCAACACCAAGGGATAGGCATACATTTGCCGGACAATGTTTGTGTGATGGAGTCTTGATAGGTAGTCCCTCTGTTTGCAGGAGCTGTGCCTGTAGTCATTGGAGCCCCTAACATTGCAGAATTTGCTCCAGCCTCCAATGCTATTATTTACTTAAAGCAGATAGAGGATGTGCAGAGTGTAGCAGATTACATGAAGTATCTTGCTTCCAACATTTCTGCTTATAATGAGACTCTTCGGTATGATATATTTACTTGTTGCCCAATGGACTGTAATGAGGATTAAGTTTTTTCTAGAAAACTTCTCTAACGTGACTTGTGTGGAAATGTGTAGTTGGAAGTTTGATGGTCCATCCAATTCGTTTAAGGCACTTGTTGATATGGCAGCGGTGCATTCGTCTTGTCGCCTTTGCATTCACTTAGCAACACAAATATATGCACGTGAGGAAGAAGCTTTGAAGGATAATAAATCAAAAGACCGTCATTGCAAGTGTACTCAAGGAGACAAGACGATATTCCACCTCTATGTTCGAGAACGTGGCAGGTTTTATCCGGAGTCCGTCTTTATTAGGTCCTACCTCTGAACTCAGTCTCTCAAACCCATGTTTTATATGTACGCAGCCCACCTATAATGAAAAAGTTATAAATAAGATACGTTTATTTCAGCTTTAAGAAATGAGAATTATCCTCCTTACTATCTCCTATTTCCATGTTGCAGTTCAGATAATATGACAGTAAGGTCACTGGAGAAGGCAATTATTTCTAAATTCACCTCCAAAGGCCATATCCCAGTTTGGAGCCGTGAAAGGCCAACGGTTTTACAAGGCGATGGCAAGTTAAAAATTCACACGATTTATCCTGTTGGTTTGACACAAAGACAGGCGTTATATTCATGGAAGTTCACTGATAAAAGTCTGGGGGACTACATTAAGGATAATCCCTGTGCTAAGCTCGAAGTTATTTTTGTATAGTTCTTATTTGCAGTACAACTAAGGGGCAACAGCACCCTTGGGAAATAGATCTCCCGTTATCAAATCCTATTTACAGAGTCAAATGAGGTCGCATTGGTACTGCTACCCCTGAGCATTTGCAGATCCTGAATTGTGCAAGTCCCATTCATTGGATGTCATCACATCTTGACAAATTCTTTCTCCTAATACATGGCCATGTCGTCATTCGGATTCCTATTTACAAAGGTTACTACAGTGGCATTGTATTATACATGAGTTATTTACAAAGGTTACTACAGTGGCATGGTATTATACACACTCGTGTGAAATTTAATTTATCAACAAGCTTCTAATATGCCATGCCTTCTTTGGTATGGATAAACTAATTTTTTCTGCAAGCGTTTTTTGTACGGTATGCTATTAAAATGTAAGTAACACGATTCATCTAAAACTTTACGCAAGGACCAAATGAATTTCCCATGTCAGATGTTTTGTTTTACAACTCAACACAATTAAAAGCATTGGGCCACCCATGTCACATGTTTCTGGTACAATTTAACACAAACAGAAGCATATTGAAGGTAAGAATGTGGCTCAGATATTTGTAAGTACTGCATACAATTTTGAGGTGGAAAGACATATTGAAGGTAAGAATGTGGCTCAAATATGTCGGATATTTGTAAGTACTGCTTACAATTTTGAGGTGGAAGTGGTCCGCAAAATGTCAAAGTTTAGGACTTATAAAAGAAAAAAATTGGACTTTACAACTGAATCATTTGAATCATGTTGTTTGTGCCTTTGAGAAATGACAAGCCACAACTGGTTCCATATATTATAGCAATCCCAACAACAGGCTGATCACAAGATAAAAAGGATCCATATTATACTGCACTGGTGTGCAAATAATCCAATTTTACAACTGAATCATGTCGAATTTCTGAATCGTGTTGTTTGTGCCTTTGAGAGATGACAAGCCACAATTGATTCCATATTATAGCGAACCAACAACAGAGCAAAAGATCTAAAAGATCCATATTATACTAACAAACAGCACTGTGGCGTGCAATGGATTTACTTAATGACTCCCATCTAAACAACATTCATATCTATGCTTCCATTAATCTTCCTCAAGTCCAATAATGTTCTGCTATCGCAAGATGACAAACCAAAACTTCATAAAGTCTGAGAAATATCTTCCTGTTAATCTGGACAACACATTGGGCAAAAAACTCTATTGACCAAAAGCATAATATGTACTAATAGGCGCTACTGCAGGCAAACCAGACCTACATGGGATGCCAAGTAGGCCTTTTGCTACTTACACAATATATACATGTTGCTCGTGTTATGGCCCAGTAGGTTGTGAAAGCCTCCCTGACCACTTTGGATGATTGCCTTATTAACAAACCCTTGTGTAGCCAACAAACCACCTCAAATCCTAGGAAAATATACTCCACGTACCCTCCCTGGTCTAGCAGGATCACCAAAATGCTCATCTCGTGTCCTGTCCAAACGGCCTGATCCAATGCTACTTGCCAGGGCACTAGGACTGCCTCCAACAACAAATCTGGAGCCAAGATGGCCCCCTCTAGGTTGATCACCATGATAAGGCAGACCGCCCAGAAATCCAGGTCGAGGCGGACCACCCAAACCACCAGGATATAGATCATAATCTCCTCCAATAAATCCAGGAAGAATTCCAGGATAAGGTCTCATTGGTGGTCGCCTAAAATGGAAACGGAAGGGGCGCCTCCGCTCATGCATTATTGGCCTCCTATCTCTTTCTTTTCTGCCTAGCCACTCCTGAACAAAGGTCCGCCTCCATCCTAAAGAAGAGGGCGTGCGATCCTCCAACCAGCCCAATTCCTCAAAACATTTTTTCCTCCAAAGAGCTTCTGAGGATGCTAAGAATTTTATGTCTGATGATACACAGGCCATCCTTGCCAATGATATGGCTGGAAGCAACTCCAATATTTTCATTTTCAAGTCACATGGTAGTAAGCAAAATGATGAGGGTAATGGAAGTTTTGCACTTTCACATAACCAGGTCAATGTCGGTATCGACATGTTATCTTTAACCTGATTCCAAAGCTCAAACAAATGTGGAAATGCATCTTCTAACGTTCCTTCGGCTTGTCCACTTATCCACCTTGAAACTACTAAATCCATACGTCTTACCTGAGAACAGATACTGCCATACACAACCAAAAACTCTCCAAGCTCCACAAATTTGAGATTTATCTCTGGGCGGTTGTTTGACATTTCCAAAAACCTAGGCAATGTATAAGAATAACTGTTTTGATAATCCACTGCTCTCTGCCCGCTTTCTAGCTCTGCCTTTGGTGAAACAACAAAACCCGTTTCTAACATAACTCCATGAACAGCAAGAACAAGAAGATGATGCGGATTTCTTAGGTTACCATTTTCTGCATCCAAAACCCTGTGTAAGAAGTCTGGGATAGAAAAACGTGGTGCCTCTGCACTTTCTTGCATCCCACTAATTTCTTCACTCTGGCCTAATTGTGTGCTTTCTTCCTGTATCTTGCTAGTTTCTTCCCCTATTATTTCCATAGAAGCATTCCCTGTATTGCCCGAGGCCGAAGCTATGGCCGTCTCTGAATTGTGCAACGCAAAAAGCCCTGCCCGTTGAGATGCAGCACGGGCACAAAGCTCCCGCCTTGCTGCCACACTCTCAATCCCTGCCAAACTGGAAGAAAAGCCCTGACCCTGGGGTATTTCTGCTGCTGCCAACTCCGGGGAGGAAACAGAGTAATAAACAAGGTCGCCAGACGTGATACCTAGATCTATCAACGGAGTGGATGGATTGGCAAGGATATCATCTTTCTTGTTGAGAGAAATTTTAATTTGATCAGAGGGCAAAGAAGTTAGAGAAGAGAGGACGGATTTAAGGGAGCCAAGGGTGGAAGGAGAGGGCACCTGGAAGCGCAATGTTGGGGATGAAGAAGCTGGGGCCGTTGCCGATCTAGCTCGAAGTCTGACGCTCGCCATAGACGGAAGGTTGGCCCTTCGTTGTTCGGGAAAACCTAACCAGATGTCAACCTAAAAACAGCTTATCTCGTGTTTTTACTTAAACCGGCACGCTTTCTTGCTATCCGCAGTTCGAACACTTCCCAGCCGTTGATCCAGAACTAAACAATCCGACGCGCAATGACATGTTTAAACCATGTTTTTTTTGACATGTTAAAACCACAACGAAACGAAAAAGCAAAACAAAACACGGCGTTTTTGTGGAAGACGTGTTTTTGTAAAATAAAAAAAGCAAAAAGAATGACCATAAACAACCACAATATAAAACTTAGAATTTTTGGGTTGCCCAAAGGGCAAACACTTCTTTGTTGCTCCGATGGTGGGCTTTTAGGCTTGAAGGGCCCAGATGGATTTGGAGTGCCTTTTTCACGGCTCAGATCAAAATTTCCTCCACGTTATGGACCGTTAAGAGTTGGGTTGCCTGCCGTAGATCATGTTAGGGTTTCGTTAGCCTTAAATCGCACTGTCCAGTTTTACGTCCACGTGCCTCGCTCTTCACGCTCATTCCCCTTGAGTTTGGTACTCTCGTTCCTTAGCCATAGCCGAGCTTGGAGTCCCTGTGCAAGTAGGAGTTCGTCAATGCCCTTTGTTCTTGCTGGATCGGAATAGCCTGCCCGGAAGCTTTCATTTGAATATAGGCCTGCCTAGTAAGAGACGCTTCACATGTACATTTCGTCGCTGTTCACATGTGCAAAGTTTGAGACGGATAGCAGACGTTGGAGCCGTTCCTGGGCTAAACTGCTGGAGCAGTTCCAAAGCGTCAAGCCGGACGGCAAGCCAGTGACGCTCACATGTGGGGCATCCCTAAGGGGCAGGGTGAATCTTCCCCTCCGAAGATGGGGTTTCTGGTGAAAGATATCCCCATTCCGGTGGAGCTTTTATGTTTCTTTGAGCTCTGTTTCGACGGACTCCTTAAAAAATCCTTATAGGTGTCGTTTAAGATTTTTCTTGGTTTGTGAGGCATCCTGCATCTGGATTCTGGCCAGTGCTCTGTTTCTTTCCTACTCGTCAACGAAAGTGGGGTATGCCTTCTGATTTTTGAGCCAATGGCATGTTGCCATGTGGCACACATTCTAAGCCAGAATGACAAGCGAGGTCATGATTCTGGTCAGAATCACAACAGGGGTAGCCATTCCAGGAAAAATTATAACAAGACAAGACAAGAAATTTGAGGTGTGGGGATTTGAACCCCACTGTTATTCCATAACCTAGCCTGTTACTACGAATAAGCTGCTATAGAAGCTTCCAATCTGTTATAAACTTTGAATGCCTATCAAATAAGCACATCCGATACTCATCAGTGAAAACAAATCAAGTCAAACTCAGATTCGTTGGAGAATATTTTGCAAAACTCAGTTTCTTAATCTACAGTGATGAAGCACATCTTTGATTCTATTTCCAGTTTTATAACTTCTTAGGAAATCTTTTTAACCGAATCTCTAAGTTCCTAATCTGTGCCATAGACAAGAAATTTAGTTAATAACAGAGCAATGCCCTAGAACAGAGTACTGTTACCAAAAGGTATTGAAGCCTAGACATGTCCTTGCAAAACAGCACATCAAATAGTCGTTCTTCAAAGCAAAGGGACATCTAGCAAAGGGATCCTCTGTTTTAAACCACAATATCCTCTGTTTACCCTCTGTTTTAAACCTCTGTTTACCCTCTGTTTTAAACCATGCTCCTTTTGGCACTAGCTTCTCATACGCTAATTCTGTTTTGGCACTAGCTTCTCATACGCTGATTGATCTGGTTTATACCTCTGTTTACCCTCTGCAACAGAGAATACAAGACGGCATCTTATTTATGTCTTTCCCAACGGGTTAACAAGACTGGTTACAAAGACTGGTTACGGATGACTGTTGAACTCAAGAATACTCAAGAACGAGAGAAGAATACTCACAGAAGAAGCGCGAAGAATCGTACAAGAACTGAATAAGAATCGCCAAGAGCCGTCAAGAAAGCAAAAGAATGCTTTGATGATGAGAACTAAACTGTAAGAATGCAAAAATAGGTGCTAAAACCTCGCAGGTGCTAAAACAGGTGCTAAAACTCTCCGGTGTAAACTGTAAGGATGCAAACACAGGTGATAAAAGAGGTGCAAAAACAAGTGCTCATCGCCATCGCCAGATCCCATCGCCGGATCTCAAAGCTATCGCCGCCATCGCCATCGCCTCCGCCTCTCTGCTAAGGGCTTTCCTTGACGTTGCGCGACCGGTTGCTGACGTGGATCCCCTCCACGCAAGAATGCCAGACCAGCTGGCATTCCACATTACATCTTTTGACACGTTCAGACTCTTCAGCGAAGGCATTATTTTGTTTTGGTTGGTATTCTTTGAATTTTTACTCATTAGCATTGTTGTGGCTCCAAATGTTGATGCTCCGGAATATGGACTATTCTATATGCTAGAATATACTCGCATATACTCGATGACTGCCCTAAACTTGGTATAGGCAGTCGTAATGCCTGTCATCTGTGTTGCGGGTCGACCCAGTCGCCCCTGTTCAGACCGGCCAAACCGGCATGTGCATCCCACGGTCGAAAACCTGCTTCCCAAAAATGAGGCAAGAAAATACTTCAGTAGCTCATTGATGCGGTGCATTATTGCCGAAGTTGCTCTATTTTCCACAGAGATCTAAAGCCTGAAAATTTACTGTTAGATTCAGAGGGCATCTTAAAAGTTTTGGACTTTGGTGTGAGTGCCCTGCCTGAGCAGTTAAGGGCAGATGCATTGCTACATACTACATTTGGCACTCCAAATTATGTAGCACCAGAGGTGATATTTAACAGGGGTTATGACGGGGTCACGACAGATCTATGGTCACGTGGTATTATTTTGTTTGTTGTCATGTCTGGCTATATGCCTTTTTATGAGTCAAACATGCTATAGGAAGATCTTGAAAGCTGAAGTTCCCTACATGATTTGGTGTTGAGGCTCGCCATTAACTCAAAGTAAATTGTAAATGCATATTCATTGCCCATCGAATGACCCAGAATAGAGATACGTCCACTTTTCCAACATTTTATACGAAGCGGAAATGGACCCGTTATTGGAAAATGGAACTCTACTGTTATTTAGATATCTGCACTGAAGGTAAGGGATATGTTTACTCCATTTTATGAAGGAAGAAACCATAGAAAAATGCAAACAAAAAGGAAATTTCTGTTTCCGTTCCTTTGTTGCATTTTTAGCTGAGCTAACATTGGCTTTTGTTGTGCAGCTAAACTTACAGATTTCAATTTGGTACATCAGAGTTCAATTCGTGATACAAAATATGGGCTATCCATGTACTATTATAGATAAAACAAAATAGAATAGAATAGACCACCATCTCATAGGCACAAAGGTCTTAATTTTTTTACAATTACTACATAGTGTTCTTTCCACAAAATTTGATGATTTTGTCCTACTGGCCTACTGTTTGATTTATCAGTGTATTACCTTAACCTTATAGAGATGTAATAGGTCTATTCATGTGTTAGGGAAGCTGATCATGGATTTGGGAATGCATAAATGAAAATAGGACTTGCCTCGGGTACGCCAAATTTTAGTTGTGTTAAAGATGTAGCATGCAAAAGAAACGATTGAGTTGAGCACGTCTGAGGAATTTGAAGCACTGGCAAGGCACATCATCTAGGCCGATAGGGATATGCTTTGCATTTGATGTGCTCATAGTGGAACAAGCAGACCAGCTAAAGAGTGTTAATGCTTAACAAAGTTGGAAAGCATAGTCGTTGTTGCCAAAGGTAGAACTAGCAAAGATGATATGAAATTTAAGTGCAAAAGACCATGTGGAAAAGTGTAGGGCATTTGACCCATCTTCCTACTTTAGATTCACTCAATTAGACAAGTGTGGTAAGCATTGTTGTTTCAAATTTACTTCCAACCAATAATTTACCATCTTTTTTTTTCCAGGGACCAACATCGTCGGCTGATTGAGAATTACGATGTATTATGTTATATAACCAATACATGTGTTTAAAAAGGTCATGCTCAAGCAGTCCAATATTCACGTAATATGACCACATGATTATGACCATGCTTGACCAAAGACAAAATTGTCTGCATTCAGTAACTCGACTAGTGAATTGTCTAGGAATCAAATGAATACGTCTACATATGTTGTAGCCAACTACCAATGATATGTTTGTGGGAGCGAGTTTTGTAACACGCACATGGGCGGAACCATCCTTAATTGCAGGTAGACCTGAGTAGATATATTATTCTCTACCTGCTTGATAATATCATGCAAAAAGGGACCTCATCTTTAATATATATATTGCAGTGCAAGTTCTCAAAATCATGATATATGTGTTGTTGATTATCTTGGATGAGCAGGACACATAGAAGCATCATATAATGTTGTTTGAATATGATGCTATGTCATGACTGAGCTTGCTTAGACCGCAAATCTCACATGATGATGTTGCAAGAGCAAAGCAGGCTGCATGTCTGCTTGAGCTAGACTTCTGGATACTAGAGCATATTGTTAAACATCTGTGTTGGACCTGAGATAAGTAAAGATGACTAGTTGAGACTTGACATCCTGGATTAGAGAGAGCTTGGAACATGTTATCTTGAGAACTCTTTGAAACAAGTCTCTTTTGCATTCTTATATTACTTGCGATACGGAAGTGTAATGAAAGAGAAGAATTGCTTAATTAAAGGAAGAATAAGTGGACCTAACATTGTAACGTTGGTCTTCAAAGCATAGCCTGTAGTTTCCATAAGATCTTTGGAAAGATTAAACCTCCAGTTTGCTGGTTTCATCTTCTTCTAACACAACCATATCTATTATCTTCTGCACTCTTATGATTTCTAATAGTGTGTACAAACTTTGCACACCTTTTATGTACCACTTATTTTTTATGCCGTCCTAATAAGCTTGATACAATGTCGTCCTAATAAGCTTGATACAACTCAACTGCAAAAGGCATGCGTATAATAATTTTTTGCTCATATACAATTGATGAAGATGAGATAAATGCGCTGCAATAAAGAACACATTCCATGCTTCAAACTAATATAATTGCAGATCCAAATAAGCATGAAGGCTATGCCTTTGTACAAGCATCTTTATTGGATGCTATTCTATAAGTATCTTATGCATCCTATTGCTTGTAATAAAGTATCAACAATATGTATTGTCAAATTCTCTGAAATTCCCATGCTAGGCAGATAGGGAAGATGATAGGGAAGACACGAGTGTTGGATCGGCATTTAGATCCATTGATAAAAGAAACTTCAAAAAGATAGGCTAACTATTGATGGAAGATTGGCTATTGTTGATGGACGATTGATTGGATTTGAGATTTGTTATTACGTATTGGTGCATTTGCGACGCTGTAAGCATTTAAGTTGTATGTGATATTCTTCGCTTGCTAGTTCCTTTGCAACATCTCCTTGCCATTTTGATGCTTCTCTAGAGTCATCATGGTTTGCAAGAACAAGATGATGCTATAATGCTATGTCCCCTATTTGATCTTGGCAATGGTCACGTTTAAATATTCAAAGTGTTAGTATACAGAGATATCATAATCTATTGATAATCATTTAAGATGATGCTTCATGGATGGGCAAGTAAGTGGTTCAGTCATTCTTCCTTCAACTCTAATTATCATGGTTTTCTCCCTTTGCCATAGGAGAATATTGCCAATTATATGTAGAGTATTAAGTTTTCCATGTTTTTTGCAAAATCTAAGCAACAAGTTCTTGCTAAGGTGACTTGATCAATAGAGTTAACTCCCTCTCTGGCGTAACTTTGTAATGTCAAATGTGCCTCAGTTTATAGATTGAAAACTCTGACTGGTCTCCATGTACTTCTTGACTGGTCTCCATTTAATCCAACTTGTATATGATCTTCTAAGATAATTTTAAATGTTGGCAAGTATTATAGAAATGGAGTGGGCCACATGACCCCTACAAAAAGCAAGCAGCCATTTATAGCAACCATTCATGAGTGTATTAAATAGAAGACCACCACATTTAGCATATATACAGATACCAAAATGGTTTTTCCTGAATTTTGGCTAGTCTAGCACGAGTTCTCCGACTTCGCTCATACACTCAAGCCTTTCATATTGCATAATGCATATCTCCAAGATGTAGCTATGTCTGGCACATGGTTCTGTGTTCCAACAACTTAAAACCTTATAGAGATGAGAATGGGTGATTGTGCATTCTCACATGCCATCAAAAACTGCTTACACATGACTTTTGAATCACATTTTCATAATGTTTCTACAAATAACAAACTTTTTGTAAAATGAGCACCATGTGTAAGTTGTGAATGACTTCAATGTCAGCATGATGCATGGTAGAACTTTCTAAAATGCTCTAATCATCACATTCTACGGTGCATACAAGCAACAAAACAAACAAATACAATATTCTACGGTGGATTTACTATCATCGAATGTGATGGTTGCAGGATATGGTAAACAAGGATTTCTCGTCAAAGCAATTGAGCTCTTCAGGGAAATGCCCATGATTTGATTTCCTAGAATGCCATGGTTAACTACACGTGCCAGGCATGGTTTCAGAACAAAAAATGGCCCTTTATAAACTTATCTTCAGATGATGTCAAAGCTTTATAAACTTCAAGTTTTGGAAATTAATTTGGTTTGGTTCGACTTCCGTAGCAGAAAATATATTTTATTAGAATTTAATGCTATCAGCTTACACTCATCTATGCCATAATAGGGTAAACGCACGCTACGGTGTACTACATTTCGTTTAAATTGAAGTAGAGAATGTGGAATAAAATAATACATTTTCAATGTACA
>JAANSK020102574.1:0-16040 GCA_011763485.2 Isoetes engelmannii | reverse complement strand
ATATCCGGGATTAGGATTAGTTGGGAAAGAAGATAGTTCCGGGATATGGATTAGTAAGAGAAGATAGTTCCGGGATAAGGATTAAAAAAGGGAATATTGGAGGATTTAGTGGAAAAAAGGATTAAGAAAAGAGCTTAACTCAGTATCGATCGACCAATAGCTGCTCAGGATTTTGAAAAAATAGGTATATAAGTCCGATAGTTTTATTAGTTTTTATCATTCGAAAGTGTTAGTCAAAAAAAAGTTATTTTAAAAAATGTCCAAAAGAGAATTAGAAAGTTTTTCAGACAGTAAACGGCAGCGTTTAGGTATGGTTCAGCCTTTTAGTGCCTAGACTGGGTTGGTCATTCGCTAACTTCAGTCGATGGTGCTAAAAGGCTGAAATATGGTGTAAATTTTCAATTTGTTAAACAGTTTTAACTATATTTTGTATATTTTAACAGAAATCCCTGACCCTCGTGATGAGGATGATTATAGTTTAGATGGGGAGACAGCCGATGAGTTGGTAGATGTAGGCCTCCGACCAAATGATACCGCTTTGCAATCTGGCTCTGGTGAACAAAAAGAGGACAGAGGTATCTATTATATTCAATCTTACAGTTTAATACGAATAAACTAATTTATTCTTAGGTTGCCCGGCACCAATTGTTGAGGAGTCGATAAGTGAGAGCAAAGAGCTCTATTACGACAAATTCAAAACTCGGAAGTTTCACCAGAAAATCAAAGTTAAATTGAATTTGTCTAATTTTGGTGGAAATATTGCTGACATTAGTGATGACCTGGACAACTTCTATTGTCGTATACTCGAACCGATAATCGATGACTCTCATCGGTTCGATACACAGGACTATTATTGGGTTGCGGTTAAATCGAAAGTCTTGGCAAATAATCTATTTATGCGTAAGTTAATAAAATAAAACGGTTCATTTTTTAACCCCATTTCTTTTAGGAGCGAAAAAAATTGCAGACTTTGATAGACACGAGTTCACTAATGAAGTGATAAAAATCTGTCAATCGTTCAGGGACTTTATTTTCAAGGATATTGAATTCAATGTGTACATTACAAAGACAGCCTCTGGAAAGGGATTTCACAAATTTTCTTCAAAAAATAAAGCCCCAACTGATTTGATGGAAAATTCAAACCGCAAAAGCTGTGTTATTAAAATCAAAAACAAAGGTAACTTATGAAGAGTTTTAATTTTTTCTTTAATTTTTTCTTTCCAAGACAATGCCTGTGGATACAGAGCCGTTTATGTCGGACTCAAATGGTACACCGAGAAATTCGATGAAATACCAAATTTGCGAAATAGTCCCCGCCTGAATGACTGGAGGAAAATTACGGGGGAAAGTTACGCCGACAGTTATCAGTTGAATGGCACTAAAGCTTTTATTGAAAATGCAAACATCTGGATCCATAATTATGAGTGCCCGAGAGATGACAGATGCGAAGATATAGAATGTCGTTATCGCAATTACTTCAATATCGAAAAACCTTTCGGTGAAAACCCTGAAGATTTCAATAAAATGGATTATTACATCGGATTTAATCACAACATCAATTTGGTCATCATTGATGCAAGGCAGGTGAATACTCTACTTTACAGTGGTTCTGCCTCACACAAAACAATTTATTTGGAGTGGATTCCCGAGCCTCGTCACTTCAATTTTATCAAAGATATTAGGGCATATTGCCAGAAGGCTTATTTCTGCTCAAAGTGTAATCTAGCTCACTGGAGTCTCTATCATAAATGTCCAACTGGATGCCCTGCTTGTGGTAATTGGAGAGGTTGTTCTGGAGGTGAAAAATTTGACTGCGATGTCTGTGGCCGAACATTTGTCAATCAAGAGTGCTACGATTATCACGCAGATCCCAGGAATGGTCTAAGAATACAATGTGGTGAATCTAAGGTTTGTCCTGAGTGTGACTGCCGTTATAGCACACGCACTAAAAAGAAACACGTATGCAATCAGTTTAAATGCCGAGATTGTAGTAAAGAATACACCGAAACTCCACACTACTGTATGCTAAAACCACTCAATTTGGCAAAACTAAAGAAAGAGGATGAAAAGAATAAAATTATTGTTTGTTACGACATCGAAGCCTGCATTCCCGACAACAATACAGACGATAAAGAAATGCACAAAGCTATGCTCCTGGTATCTGAAACCGTGTGTGACAATTGTTGGGATCAAACAGAGAAACGCAAAATAGTTCGTTCCGAAACGGGTGAAGAAGTACAAGAAGCCTGTGAAAGCTGTGGGTTTGGGATGAAATGCTGGTTCGGTCCTGCTTGTGTCGAACAGTTTGCCACTTATATCTACACGGACATAGCTAAAAGGGCTGAAAAGCTTAAATCAAAAGTGTATGTCTTTGCTCACAACTCAAAAGGCTATGACGGTCACTTCATTCTGAGAGATGTTCTGGAGCGGACATTCAGCGAAAGGCCTGATGTCATTTTACAAGGACTTAAAGTGCTGAAAATTGGTCTCAATAATGTGAATTTTGTTGATTCTCTGAGTTTTTTCCAACAACCACTCTCAGCACTGCCCAAATCTTTCGGCTTCGAACACATTGTCGAGAAAGGCTTTTCCCCTCATAAGTTCAATAAAGCGAAAAATTTCTTTCATAGAGGGGAAATTCCACCAATTGAAGAGTTCGGAATTGAATTCATGAAAAAGAAAACAGCCGAAGAATGTAAGCGATGGCATCGAGAATTTCGTGGTGAATGGTCTTTCTCCAGAGAAATCACGAAATATTGTAAAAATGACGTCAAAATATTAACTATGGCTGTTATGGAATTTCGTGCACTTTTTCAATCAGTGACAGAACTCGACCCAACAACGCGTAACTTCACGTTAGCTTCTGTTGCCATGGAACATTTCAGAAGTTCTATTCTTTAAGAGGACACAATAGGTGTTACACCAATTAAAGGTTACATCAATGGCCGAAATAAGTCGCGTAAAGCCAACATTTGGCTGGACTATCAGGAGATAACTGGTGGTATCAAAATTCTGAGAGAACAAAAAATAGGGAAATACTACGCTGATGGCTACATCTCTGATAGTAAAACAGTATTTAAATTTTTCGGCTGTTTTTTCCATGGCTGCGAGTTATGCTATGAGAGCGAACGCACACTTGAACGACCGTTGCTTAGCAACAAATCATTCGACACTGTTTTTGAAGACACAAACAAAAGAGTAAATAAAATATTTAGTTAATTAGAATTTCTAACAAATTTCTGTTTTAGATTGACTATTTCAGAGAAAAAGGATACAATTTGATATCAATTTGGGAACACGACTACGACTCCACACTACCAAACTGTGACGATTCCTTTAAATCATACGCAAGAGAGCGTTATGGTTATTACCAATCGATTGAAAAATACGGGCTTATCAATATAAGGGATGCCTTTTTCGGTGGCCGCACGAACAATTTATTTTTCAACTATGAATGCAAAGAAAACGAAAGGATAAAATATCAGGACGTCACCAGTCTTTATCCGTTTGTACTCGTAGCCAATGAATATCCAATAGGCCATCCAGAAGTCATCACATATTTCCCGAATAACGACATAAGCAGTTATTTTGGATTTATAAAGTGCAAGGTTATCCCACCTGATGACCTTTATATTCCAGTTCTTCCGTACAGGGGCAAAAATAAAAAATTACTTTTTCCCCTTTGTACTATATGTGCGGAGACCCAAAATAATAACTGCCAACACACTGAAAGTGAACGGAATTTCGTCGGCACATGGTTTTCTGAAGAACTCAAACTGGCCATCAACAAAGGTTATATAATAGTAAAAATCTACGAAGTTCTTCACTATAGTGAAAGATCAAAAGATCTCTTTAAGCCATACATTCAATCCTGGCTTAAATTGAAGACTGAGGCATCCGGCTGGCCTTCCAGTTGTGACACAGATGAGAAAAAAGACGAATTCATAGAAAAATTCGAACAAAGAGAAGGTGTTCAACTGGATCCCAACAAAATGCAGAAAAACCCGGGGTTAAGATATATTTCAAAGTTAATGTTGAATTCTTTCTGGGGTTAACTGGGCCAGCGACGAAATCAGCCTCAGACTCGTATTTGCACCGATTATCAATCGTTCTTCGAGATAATAACTGATGCCAAATACGAAGTGAAAGGTAAACTAGAGTTGAATTCAATTTACTTCTAATTTATTCTAAACATTCATCTATTTTAATAGGAATTCTGCCGATAAATGAAGACGTAATGATTGTTAATTATGTCTTTTCCGATGACGTCTATGATAAGGCTGGCAACACAAACATCGCAATCGCTGCTATGGTGACATCATATGCCAGAATGAAATTGTATTCGATAATAGACAGTATTGAGTCAGAATTCATGGGCCGTGTATTATACTTTGACACGGATTCAGTCATTTTCGTCGACAGAGAAGGTCTGTACATTCCACCACTCGGCGACTTCTTAGGAGATATGACTGATGAAGTGGAGAAAGATTATGGCAGCGAGTCTTATATCGATAAATTCGCATTCGCCGCTCCAAAAAATTACGCATACTCTGTACAGACACCTGATGGACCAAAGTTTGCAACAAAAATTAAAGGGATAAACATCACATCCGCACTTACAGATGTCTTGAACTTCGACTGCGTCAACGACATTCCAGTGAGATACAAAAATGGAGATAAAAAAGAAATACTCGTTGAACAATTGGAGTTTGGGACTGATAAGGTTCATCAGGTTTTCACCAGAATATTTAATAAAAAATATAGAGCTGTCAGTGAAAAAAGGGCAATTATAGATAATGATGTTATTTAAATAATTCCATTCGGATATCATGTGTAATTTATTTTTCGTGAATTAATAAAATTATTTGTTCTTTCTTAATTTTCTTGTTATTTTTGATTGCGAATGATTGGCTTTAAATTAATAATAAACACTCAAATTTTTAATTCAATAAATCTGATCAACTTTAGAATTTAAAGAATAAATATGGCTAAATTTGATGATCAGTTCATGCATTCAGGGGTTTTCATACATTTTCTAGCTTATTCCATCCAAGGATATTACGCAATAAATTTGTCTAGTTTCTATCGACTACCTACATATCCTGCAATATCATCCACAAAACAAATCATACACTCCAGTACATATCCTCAAAATAAACAAATTTGAAAATTAATTATTAAAATGTCATCAGACGATGAAATTATTGTCCTGCCAACCCCAAAAGCTCAAAGTAAGCGTCAAGAGCTTACTCTTGAGTTTGTTTGCGGCAAACTTGCAATCGAATGGCCACATGCGCGCCATTTGGCAAAGTTTTCAAGGAGCCACTCTGATGTTGAAAATTCCAGAGAAGCTGTCGTGCTTTTCAAGCAAATTCATGAGTGGGCCCTTGAAAACTCGGGCTTGCGGGAAATGTACCGCAAACTCGAGGGGGAAATTGCCAAATGGGCTACTTGGTTTGATGAGCGCTTTGCCGACAGGCATATGTTTGAGAGGGGCGTATGGCTTATGCCTCATCCTGCAATCGATGCAGATTCATCGAAATATATTTTTAATTGGGAGGGGGAGGGGGAGGAGAGAACTCTCAAAACTGACGTTTTGGGGGAAACCTTCTGCTCCGAGAACAACAACGAAAAGTTTTTCGTGATAGCCCTCTCAGCGGATCTCATATGCAGAGACGAACCCTTCGAAGAAACTGAGAGAAGGTTGAAGATGGTGTTCTTACACGAATGCGTCCACGCCCTTCTGCACTTAAATGGCACAGAAGAGGAGGACGCAAACTTGTATGAAGGGCACACCAGAAACTTTCTTTCTCAGCTCTTCAGTGTCAGCCATGTCCTTTGGGATGAAACTGAGAAAGAGTTCGTCTTTTATGACACCGGACCGCAAAAGCTCCCCTCTAGAGAAGATTTTGAGGACACTTTGAACCTCAGCTTCTCTCTCTCAAAGCGCAGATGTGGTTGGCAAGAGGCCGAAACCCTTCTCCAACGCTTCAGGCAGCAAATGGAAAGAGAGTCTTCTGAGGACTCCTCAGAGTGGGAGTTGTCGTCAGAGGGTTCCTCCTCCGAGGTGTCCTCTTTAGAGGACTTCTCCTCAGACGAGGAGCCCCCAAAAAAGAGAAGACGGAATTTTTAATTTGTCTTTTCCTCTTTGTCGCCTTTTGAGGGTCTAGAATAAAAAAATCCAAAAAAAAAATCCTTTTGCTTAATCTTATTGTGTGTTCTTTTTTTGGAAGTGACCCTTTTGCTTAATCTTATTCTGAGTTCTTTTTTTGGAAGAGACCCTTATGCTTAATCTTATTATGAGTTCTTTTTTGGAAGAAATTCTTTAGATGAATCTCAACGAGTGTTACCATTTGGGGGAAAATAGGTATAATTTATCTATTTTACTATTGTCAGTGGATAATGATATTTTTCTCATAGAAAAATTTTGAAAATTCTATAAAAGACTTGATTTTTGACTAGTTTTTCAAAAGTTAAAATGGCTGATAAAGTCGAAAAAGTTCAGTTGGTTGTTTCAACTATTTTATATTTATATTTGTTTCGAAGATTTTTAACGTTTAATTTTTGGTCGCTATGGTGGAGACATTTGAATATTGCTTGGACCAAGCTTAAAAAGGCGATCAAAGAAGAACCTGAAAATATTGAATTTATAGTCTGAAAACTATAAAAGTCATCAAAAATCAATTTAATCAAAATGCAAACAATCAAAAGGCAGCATATGTGCTTCAAGCATCCGTTTACCTGCATGACGGCTGGACCGACAAGCAGTGGAAAAACCGTTTTAATCAGACAGATCATTGAAAACTTCAAGGATACCATCCATTTCAAAAATCAATCCCCAGAAAATTTAAAAGTTTTATGGGCATATGGTCAATGGCAGGACTTTTACAAGCAAAATATACCAAATTGTTCCGTTCAATATGTTGATGGTCTACCCTCAGAAGAAGAAATAGATGAGTTTTTACCTCATTTGATTGTAATTGATGATTTAATGACTGAATTAGCAAATAATAAAGATTTGACTAACCTTTTCACTAAAGGAAGTCATCATAAAAACATAAGTGTCATTTTTATTGCTCAAAATATCTTTCATCAAGGTTCACAAATGAGAACTATAAGTCTTAACTGTCATTACTTCATTCTAATGAAGAATCCGGGAGACCAAGGCCAGATTGTGTCATTGGCTAATCAAGTTTATAGAAAAAATCCTAAATTTCTTATTGATAGCTATTATGATGCAACAAAAACTCAATATTCCTATATAAGGGTTGATATGAATCAGACAACACCAGAAAAATTCAGGTATCAAACCAGAATATTACCAATTGAAGGAAAATTATCAACAATTGCTTATATTCCGAAATAATGTCAGAAACATTACGTAAAACAATAAAAGACTTGGAGTTTCTTTCTAAGATAAAAGATGAGAAATTAAAGAAGAAACTTTTGTCTAGTTTAGCGAGAAATCCGATTTATTTCGTAACTTTAAGAGAGATTTCTAAAAATATTATAAAAGGAAACGTAATATTGGATAAGAATAAAAAGAAACGATTATCTCAACATAAACATTTAATAAGACAATTGTCATCAAATAATCCATCAAATAGAAAGAAGTTGGTCATTCAAAGTGGCGGATTTATGTGGTTAATGCCAATTATTTCTTCTCTGATTGATTCTTTGAAATAATGTCACAATTCAGGAAAGTTGAATTGATTGAAGAGAAAGCTGAAGATTATCAGAAGGGAGAGAAGGAAATAATATCTGATATTGAAGTAAATACAACAAATTCTAAAATAAATGATAATATTCTAAAAGTAATTGAAGATATTGTTATTAAAATACTAAATAAGCAGAAGAATACTCGTAAAAATAGAGCAGAGAAGAAGATTATCAAAAAACATTCGAAAAAAGCGATAAATAAAAAGTCAAAGTTGAACTGGATTTTTTAAAATGACTGATAAAATATTATCTTCAATATATTATGACGTCAAAAATGGCTCATCTTTCTCAAGTATAAGAAAGCTTTATCAAGAAGCAAAGAAAAAAGACCAAAAAATACGTTTGGAAGATGTGAAAAATTGGCTCTCAAAACAGTTAACATATACACTTCACAAACAAGTGAAAAGAAGATTCAAACGAAACAGGATTATTGTTGATAGTATTGATAAACAATGGGAAGCTGATTTAGTTGATATGCGTGAATTTTCGAATCAGAATAATGGATCGAATTACATTCTAACAGTTATTGATTGTTTCTCGAAATATGCCTTTGTGAGGGTTTTGAAAAATAAGAGCGGGAAATCAATCACAAAAGCATTCGGAGAAATTTTTAAACGAAGAAAGCCCCAAAATTTGAGAACTGATAAGGGTAAAGAATTTTTAAATTCCAATTTTCAGAAATTATTGAAAGATAATAGAATAAATTACTTTACAAGTAACGATACAGTCATCAAATGCGCTATTATTGAACGTTTCAATAGAACATTTAAATCAAAAATGCATAAGTATTTCACTTCCAAAGGAACAAGGAAATATGTAGATATAATTCAACATTTAGTTGATTCTTATAATAATTCATATCATAGAACAATCAAAATGAGACCAATTGATGTGAATATTAACAACCAGGAAAAAGTTTTTTCGAATATTTATAATGAAAAATCTTTGAGAGACTTGTTAAAAACAAAAATTAAATCTAACTTGAAGAAGGGAGATAAAGTAAGGGTTGCTTACAAGCTGAAGGCGTTTGATAAAGGCTATTTCCCAAATTGGAAAGATGAAATATATACTATCGAGAAAGATATAAAAGGAGACCAGAAAATAGTATTCAGAATAAAGGATTACTCTGGAGAGATATTGGAACAAAAGTTCTACCCAGAAGAACTGCAAAAAATAATGGAAAATTTACATAGAGTAGAGAAGATCATAAGAAAACGAACTAAAAAAGGTATAAAAGAAGTTTATGTTAAATGGTTAAATTATCCTGAACGTTATAATAGTTGGATACCTGAAAAAGATATTCAAAGTCTATACTAAATGTTAAATAAAATAATACCTATTTCTGAAACAATATATTTTACAATACAAATTTTTGTATCTATAATAATAATAATTTCAGGTATTTATAATTTAATTTATCCATTACCTAATGAAACTTTATGGTCTGAATTATTTGGATTCAGTTTCGGTTTATTTTGTCAATCACCAATAGATAGATTCAGAAAAAGTGTCAAAAAACTTATAAAAGAAGATAGAATTTTACCATAAAATAAAAATGAATTGTATTTATATTGAAATCGCTTCATATATTTTATTAATAACATTTGTCATCGTTTTAATTTTGTATCCATTTATTTTCGAAGATCAGAATAAAGTTTGGGTTAAAGTTTGTTATAACGATTCTGATGTGTATTCATGTGAATAATGAGTGAATATATTACACTATCTTCAAATGTTGACAGCCTTCTTGCATTCGGAAGACCGAATTCTATTGCAGAATTCAGAACTAAACTGGGTCATATGATGAATCTTGGTCCAGATTGGGTTGACGCACTCGTTGAAATCTCATATACAAAAAGTTGGTATAATATACTATCTCCCCATAAAATAGCTTTGTTCGATGAATTGGGCAAAATTTATCAACAAACAAATGATATTAATGAAGATTATTTCATAATCAGTGAAGGATATTATGAAACAGCGCAAAAATTAATTAATGAAATCAATCGTGTTCTTAAATTGTTTACCAATATTAAGCCACCAGAATTGAAATATAATGAGTCAAGTAATTGTGTAACAATATTACCCGGAAGAATAGAGAATTCAGTTAAAGTCTATCCGTATCTTGGCGAAGAAATTGAAAATATCCTTGGGCTGAGGAATCGAAATCGGGCGACATTCCGTTACAAGCATGAAAAAACAACAGAAGATGACTTGAGCGATTATGTTTTCAATTTCGAAAATCTTTATGTTAAAGATAGCTTCAAAGCTTTTCATCCTGTTGAAATTACAGGTGGCTATCATTCATTGTTCTGCTACAGCGATATCGTCTATCCTTCATTAGTGGGTGACAGTTTTGCTCAAATTTTAAGAGTCATCGAAGTACCGAGAAGATATAAGTTTGGCGATACGGTCCACTTGACATACGATAGGCCTCAATATCATCCTATTATGTTAAATTCTTTTGAAACAATAGAAATTTGTATTAAAGATGACACTGATAATTTAATACCATTCAAATTTGGTAGATGTACTGTATTACATTTCAAAAAACTATAAAAGTAATTTAAATTCAATAAAAATTGATTAAAATGGAAAACCCTTATCTTGATTATTATGTTAAACAAGCTGGATCCGGAATTTCCGGGTATTCAGGCCATCGATATCATACAGGGAATGGGTTTTTTGGAAAAATATTCAAAAATCTTAAACCTGCATTGAAATATTTAGGAAAACAGGGCTGGGAGGCCTTGAAAACAATCAGTAGAGAAGTAATTAATGGCGAAGATTTGCTTGATTCAGGAAAAAATACTTTGATCACAACAGCACAAAATGTGCTATCAGATGCTTCTAATAAGCTCTCAGAATTTAAAAGAGTTAAAAACCAGATTGGATCTGGAGTTAGAAAGAGAAGACGAAAAAGAAAAACTGTTGTTAAGCCCAGGAAAAAAAGAAAAGTTGTCAGAAAAGCCAAGCCAATTGAAAAGGCTAAGAAGGTGAAAAAAAGAAAAAAGATATATAAGAGAAGAAGGAAAGCTAAAAAAGCAAAAATATTAGATTACTTTTCTTAAAAATGTCAACGATACATCAATTATCGCCTGTAATGGCTTTAGATCCTTTTGATATATTCACTGTTCCTCCAACCCAATTGACGGTTGAAGAGGACATACAGACAGAACATAGACCAATAAGTACTGTCACAAATAGTCTTGCTCCAATTCAATTTGAAATACACTCTGCCATCGATGAATATATTAATTTATCGAAAAGTGAGCTCTATTTATGTCTACAAATTGATTTGAAAAAGACGAATATGTCAAAAGAACAGACAATTAAAGATACAGATTGGAATAATATATCTCCAATTAATGATCTATTGAATACATTTTTCAAACAAATAAAGCTTGAAATTGGCCAAGCAACAGTAACATCGGCTTCACTCAATTATGCATATATATCTTATATTGATGCCTTATTGAATTTATCGAAAGAAGCCAAAGAAACTCATCTGGAAACAGCATTTTGGCATAAGGATATAAGTTCAGAAATGGATAAGCCTAATAAAATAAGAAGTAAAAGAATAAGACCAAATGGTGATAATTTGGAAAATGGCTGCATATTGGAAATGTATGGAAACTTGCACTTCGATATTGGTGCTCAAATGAAGTCATTAATAGGCGGTGTTACCCTTGGATTAACTCTATATCCGAATGATCCAAAATTCTACCTATTATATGACCAAATATTATCTCCAAGTGTTACCATAAAAGATATACGCTTATTCATTCATCGATCGAAACTAACGCCACAAGTTGTATTGGCACACAATGCTGCATTGAATTCAGCTAATGCACGGTATTTCATCACTCGTAAAGAAGTAAAGACCTTTATTTTACAGAAAGGGTCGATTGATTGCTATTTAAATAATGTTGAAAATGGAGTTTTGCCACGAAAAGTTTATGTCGCCTTTGTAAATAATGAGGCATATAACGGGAGTGGTAAGCTTAATCCTTTCAACTTCAAAAATTATGGCATTCGTCACATTGCATGCTATTTAGATGGTAAGCAATATCCAAACAGACCATATACACCAGATTTCATCAATAAAAAATATATGAGAGAATACTTTGGGTTATTCGAAACAACAAATCAGATTAATTATAATATATGCACCGACATATCGAGAAAAGAATACGCGGAAGGATTCACTATTTTCGGATTCAATTTCACACCTGATTTATCGGACGGATGCTGTAAAAGTGGCTATACATCACCAATTAAAAGAGGAAATTTGAGAATCGAAATTAAATTTGGATACCCATTAGCTGAAACAGTCAGTGCTATTGTTTTTTGTGAATACGATAATGTGATTGAAATAGTCAGTAATAGGCAGGCAATTAAAGATTTCAATTAAATGAACACATTAGAAATATTTGATTATCTTAAATCATTTAAAAATTTTAAAGGTGTTTTTCCTTGTGATAAACTAGAGCTCATATTGGATAAAAACACAGGTATTGTTATAAATACTGATACATCAAATGAACCTGGCGAACACTGGGTTGCAGTTTTTATGAATGGTAATAACGAAATTATATATTTTGATTCATTTGGAAGACCGCCAATTGAAAAATTAATAAGTGAATTTATTTTCAAACATACAAAATATAGATGGCATTATAGCAATATTTGTTTCCAGAGTTATTATCAAGACACCTGCGGAATGTATTGTATTTATTTTCTAACTTGTATGCTTAAATATCAGAATTTTAATTTTTTCTGTAGTATTTTTAATAATGACACTGATTCGAACGATATTTTAGCAAAAATATTATATAAGATACAATATTTGTAATGTTTTAACAGAATAAAAATGTTTCGAAAAAATTTTATCATAACTTTTGCAATTTTATTTCTAATAATGAGATCGGTTAACTGTAAGTGTGATCTCAAATCTCTATATAAAGATGAAGACGACAAATTTGTTGTCTTTGAAAGACTTAATGATTATTTCAAAGTCAAGTTCAATAAAGTTCTGAGAGATGCCGCTGCATTCAGCCCTTATCTTGTTGAACCAGCAAAATATTTCGAAAAAGATATAAGAGACAAGTATATTCACGAAGGATATAAGCTTTGTCAAGTCGAAGATCTCGAAATAATTTTGAAAGAATTCAATTATTTGAAATTCAAAAATTTTAGAGAAGAAAAACTTCGTTACGATAGACATTCATCAGATATAATAAGAGAAAAAAGAGTGAGATTTTCTATTTAAAATGGAAAAACTCAATCAAATTTGTGCTGTTTTTGATGCTCAAGGATTTTTTATGAAAGATTTATTTTACCCTAGAGAGGTCGCTGTAGTATCTGAATATCGAGTACAGTGCGACTTATGCAACCCAAATATTGATCGGCAAATGATGACAAACAAGGAAAAGAAAGCCAACTATTTCATCTCATCGCATATATTGGGCTTAGATTTTGGCACATTTGGACTGGACGATAAGCCTAATGTCACAGATGACGGCGATCAGAAAATATTGCTCTTCTATGAAAGCGTCAAAACAAAAGCCAAACCTTATGTTGCGATTAAGAACAACCAGATGGTGGAAATATTGAAAATGTGGGGCATCCCCTATATCGATTTGACTGATTATGGTTGTCCTAACATCGAAATCCTAAAAGAACATTATGGTGGGACTTCATGCTATTTCCATAGGCCGATTAAAAAAATTTACAATAAAGAAAGATGTGCTTTGCATAAAAGTTTTTTATTGTGGAAATGGATACAAGATTATAAATTATTCAATTCAAATTTAATTTAAAACAATTGAAATTGTGTATTATAATTAATTGTATTTAATAATTGTAAATAAAAAATTTTTTTTTTCAAAATTCTTTTAATCTATTATTATTAAAGGATTATTTAAAACAAAAGAATTTGTAAACAAATTCTTGTATTTCCTGTTTTTGAAATGATAATCGAAAGTGGACATAATGAATGTAGTGCCAGGCTCCTCTTCAATTCTTTTGTAAATGTAATCTTTGAACCCCGGACCATAGGTTGTGTGAAAGGCGCGAACATGTGTTACCCATTTATTATTCTTAAGATTACAGATGAGTCTTTCTTGTTGTTCCCCGTATGTTTGTTCCTTACCGCGATTGATCACAAGATTTTTAGCGAAAGGAGGGACTTCCGAATCGAATTCTATTGGTGAGAATAATGCGAATTTGTATTTTTCTGAAAAGCCACGCATGAAAATTCTATCCAATAAATCGTCTGGGCAAGTGAACCCGCCATCATACATATCTTTCATTATCGGTCGAAGACTATCAAAAAATTTGAACCATCGAGTTTTTGTCTCCAGAATGAAATAATTCTGCAGTTTTGGGAATATTTTATTCAGCTGTTTGTAACCAATTTTCGAGAGATTGCCTTTTCTAACTCCTGTGAATGTCAAAGTTTTCAACTTAGGACATGAATTTGAAAGAGATTTCAGCCAATCAGTTGTTGCATCACCAACTCCTTGAAAGATGAGGGCGTCCAAATTTTTCAATTTTGACAGGTTCTGGAATATAGCTTTGTCTTCAAGGTTAGTCGGAGTGCCGTCGAAAGTAATTTCTCGCAGACGGTATTGCATGTAGTTAATAAACACATTATGTTTGAACCATGGAAATAAGAAGCAAAAGAAATTATCCGAAGCTTTGATGCGAATTTCTTCTAAATTTCTTTTCAGTAAAACGGCTTGCATAACCCTATCAATGTTATCAATATTTGTTAACACAAGTCTTCTAAGCTTTGGTGTTGATTGAAGAGTTTTCTCAATGAAATATCCGTCGTGCTGATCGAATATTAGTGAACGACAATGGCGATAACGATGATACTGTGTATAACGCAAATATGCCTCAGCCATTTTCGCGTCACTTGGCAGATCATACCATGGCTGATCCTCTATTTTGTGCGAAAACTCCATGAAGTCGTTTTGCCTGAACATGCAGTGCCAGAACTGCGTTGAAACGAAGAGAAGACGGTATTGAGCTGTTATTGGCAGAAAACTGAGAATAACTGAGACTAAGTCGTCCGGCAAGCGGTCAAAACTATCCTTTTGAAAATCTGATCAATAATAACAATATGATTAGAAAACGAATTAATTGAGTTGAAAAATAGAGGTCTTTTTGATATATTGAAGTCAGCAAATGACCGACCCAAATGTAGTAAGTTCTCACCTTTCCTTCCCATGATAACGGTTTGCTCGAGAACTCTCGAATGACAATTTATACAAATTGACGGTCTTTTATACACAAATTGTCTGTAATACTTAATTTTGATTGGTTGTTGATTACATCCGGGAGCTTATCTTTCCTCAAAATACTAATGCTTTTTTCTTAGAAATCTGAATTCGAGCCCTATTTTAATACTCTTTTCTATGAAAATGTCTACGTGTCCTGATTAACTTTTTAAATGAAATGTTTACCTCTTAACCGGATTCATCTGAAGGGATTAGTTTATTGAACTCTGAAAAACTTAATCCTAACAATGAACTCTTTCTAATTCCAAGAATCTTTAATCCAATTGAAGAAGAAAAAGAAATAGTAAACCAAATTTTTGATCAAAAAAATAATTTTTATTCGTAATTAATCAAAGAAACAAATTATTCGGAAAATTTAAATAAGTTTTCTTTCATTTTATCGATTTTTTGAATCTCTTTAATCAACAAATCGATCGAACTTTCTTTGCCATCAGGTTTAATCAGCTTCAAATTAAACTTGTACTTTTTCTCTTCATCTGAATTGAAGTGAAGTTTGCGGCCATTAGTTTCCTTTTCGAAAGCTTTTCCATCCAACATATCCGGAAGTATATCTTTCAGTTCGTCTGAATGGAGGGCCACGCCATTTCCCCATCTCTCTTCAGTGTCATCAGTAATCTTTGTTCTGATGTCGATGAACTTGAATATTGTACCATCTTCTCGCTGATAGCCTTTAACTTTGGCAAATTTCTCAAAAGTCTTGCCTTTCTTAGCACTTTCGGATATTTTAAACGAATAAAATTCAACAAAAGTCATTTTTATAAGTTTCGAACGATATCTGAAATCTTTGAAAACCTTTAAAAGCTCACTCTCTTATACTTTTTTTTGAGAACTTAAAACTTTTTGATCACGTGGTCCTTCATATCCCTCAAATCCTAGAAAAAACTATAAAAGTGCCAATTTTCTTCCAGATATCAAACAATAATCAATGGATAAGAAAATATTTTCGACTTATGACCAGACATTGGTCAAAATTGGAGATAATACAAGACTTGCTTGTATTTTTGTTTATGAAAG
>JAANSK020102463.1:0-16045 GCA_011763485.2 Isoetes engelmannii | reverse complement strand
GTACAATATTGCCACCAATTCATGTACAAAAAAAAATCAGGTTGCAAATTCTTGACCAAAACATAGGTTAAAAACCGAAGTTAAAAAAAAAAATGAAAAGTGGCATAATGTCAAAATAGTGCAATCGAGGTTATATGTGCATGTTTACAAACATTTGCCACTGCATAGAGAGATTTTAAAAAAGCCGGTATCCGATGATCATAATAATGAAGCTGGCAATGGAGCTGGTAAAAATTCTTGGGAATGGTGTGTCATTTACATTATTTTTTGCTAGCTATACACGTTTGACGTGTTGATTATGTATTAAGCAATGTTTCATCGAGGAATTTGAGGCGGGGCCTCAGATTACTACTCGGTTATTTGTCTAAGCTCAGTAATTTGTCTGAGTGTCAATTATTCGATAAGAGTTCATGTATTACTCCAACAAAATTTGTTTCATGTATTTATTCCAACAAAATTTGTTTGAAGTTTGTCAAATTTGAAATATATCATCTACTCTTGTCTAATTCAGTTGGGTGAAGCGTATTTGACGTGTCGAAGGCAGACGAATTGTTTCGGAAAACCTTGAGGCCGAAGAAAAGCACTGGGTAGCGACACCTGTCTTCGAGATTTGTCTTCGAGATTTGGTCCGTCCAGACAAATGAGATTTCTTAGCATCCAAGAAACCTATCTAGCCATCCATTTTTCCGTGAAGTCGTCAATTTTTTGGCATTCAAGAAATCCTTCGGTCTATATAAATCTCCTGAAATCCGCCGCCTTAAATACCGTGTGCTCGTTCCTATCCCTCCGCCATAGGTAGGCCAGATTTGGAGCTCCGGAATTTAGGTTTTGCAGTAGAGGAACAAAGCGTCTTGGTCTACATGCCATTTTGGGCATCCATAACCAGCTAATTCTCTGGCTTTCTTTCTGTTGCTTGTGATCAGGTAGCAAAAATGATCAGGTACCTGGTTCTTTGATGTTCAGACTGCTCATTTTCTCTTTGTATCTTTTGTATCGTATAAGTAATTTTTATTGTTTCCCACAACAAATATGGATGCATAAAACCAATCACAAGGCTCTTGCCGACAATCCTCCAAATAAATTGAATGATGCTACCAACCAACGTACATGTGAATCTTTCAAATCAATTGAATTTCATTGAATATCTCATCTTCTTCTTTAACATGATAGTCCATGTCGTTGGAGGCATATATTTCTTTTTACAGCAAGTCATATTCCATATGCTTCATAGTACATGCTCCTTGTTTTTCCAACAAACAAACTAAAAAGTACAAAGCAGTGGTGGCAAAGGGGCGCATGATAATTTTACCATGGTTTGAGGGATCCCGGAGGTAATTTTTTGGACGATCTCGGAGGATGGGATCCCACGTGACTGCACAGTAACAGTGTGAAAAATCGTGCCCCTTATAGGAAAAATTAGAGTGTTTTGTGGTGGGTTTTTCTCCCCCGATTTGGAACGGAATCGAATGGGATCAGAGGCGCAGCTAGGAGCGAGGCGCAGAGGCGCAGCTAGGAGCGAGGGAGGAATCAATGCGAGCGCCTCCGAGATAGAAGAGCTCTGATCTGGGCAAAAAAAAGCCTCAAAACTGTACAGTAAGCCTTTAACTGCGCAGTTAATGGAGGGATCCCGTTGACTGTGGAATCTCGGAGGAGGGGATCCCCCACCCAACTAGGGTAAAAGTATCCCGCGCCCGACAAAGGCCACTGTGATTCTTGTAAGTATATGCTTCATAGTACATGCTCTTTTTTTTTCAACAAACAAACAAAAAAGCACAAAGTAGTGGCGGCCTTTGCGGCAAAGGCCGCCACGACAAATTCTTGTAAGTATGAGAAGTATCCAACAAAATTATGCCACTTGAGCAAAATGGCCAAGGAATCATTCACATGTAATATTTTTTTTTTTAAAATTGTGCTTTCACCCTAATTTAATGCTTAAATCACTTACTTAATAAACAATTTTGAATTGCCTTGTCTGATCGGGTTTTACAATGGTCGAGCTATGGATTGGAAGAATATTTATGTGTCTTATTTTTGCATCCACATTCCAAACTTATTTTTTGCTGCTCTAATGTAGGGAGCTGTAGAATCCCAGACATTACTAGCATTGCTAGTCTATACGAATGCTTTTGGCCTTTTAACAGTCCAACTGATGCCATCGCATGCATGTTGGTGTGACGGAGAAATCAATGGTTCGAGTCCATCGCCTTGGCCCTACTTTTTGTCCCCACATGCTTCATGTGATAAAATGGAGTTCTCTCTCACTGACAAGGATATAATGGAGTGTGTTTTTTTTTTTTGGGGGGGGGGGGGGGGGGGGGGGGGGTTCTTCTACCAAGAGGTGTAAAAAGAAGACGACATCCACTATGTAAGGATTATGTATTGTGTGTTTGGAGGAGTCTTATGTATTCCCCAGGTCAATGGCCTACTTCCTTGCTTAGAGTGAAACACCACTATATGCAAAAGCTACAACAATCTAAAGGATCGGACAACCAGCAGTTAGTTCCCAATCAGAGACCACATGTGGTGCTCCTAATCAGTCAGATAGGGTGAAGACATAGTCCGTTCCCGTCAGAAAGATCAAGGACCTACTCACAATTCTTGATGTTTCTTCCACTCCAGATAGAGAGATCACTTCAAAGCCGAGCTGTAATTTAGAGTGCCCCTGATCTAGAATTGGTTTCTTTAATTGAGGTTATAATAGATCCTGCATTGCAAGACTAAACTTAACCTTGTCAGCTACAAATGTAGCAGTGCAAGTATGACATGATCTAACAATATTGGAAATTATGGATGACATTGTATAGATCGGCATATAGGTATGCACATCCGACTGCCTACGAAAGAATTTTGCGCAATAGCAAACAACATTAATATCTAAATCCATTATATGGTTTGTACTCAAATCCACATGTAAGTTTTTCTTTTATCTTGTGCAAAGAAGCAAGAAATGCCAAAGAACTTTGGGTCAGTAACTTTGGGTATGTCAAGGGGATTTGTACTAGGACCCTATGTTCCTACGAGATGGAGACAACAATCTAGTCCTTAATTATGCCATATTTTTTTAGATGGAGACAACTTCTCCTTATTACTTTGATGGTTAAACAAATAACAAGAAGGGGCTGGGGCTCACTCATCTATAAGAATGAAAAGGAGGAAGTGGTAGGGGGAAATGCCTTTTAAATGAATAAGTTATGAAGATTGTTTCGTGGAACCTTCAGGGAATCAAGAGTCCTCTAAAGAGGGCTAGAGTTTTAGCGGCAATGAGATAAATGAATGCCGATATTCTGCTCATACAAGAACATAGGCTTCCTGATTTCGAGGCCAGTATTCCTTAGGCGCTTGGATAGGAAGCAATTATTCCTCATTTACTTGTGCCACCAAATGCACTAAAGGGGGAGCAAGAACTTTATGGAAGGGTTTAACTAGTAATCTACAACATGATGGGACAGATGGTAGGTGGCAGGCAGTACAGTTTGATACAAATGGAGTACAATGGGGACTGATTAACTTATATGCAACAATTAACCTATTGGAACATTCTATGGAAGGAAATTATGGATTGGGTGGTCAGTCAGCATGTGGTTAACTGGGTACTAGGTGGTGATCGGGTTTGTTCTTCTCCCACCATCAAATACTCCCTACTCATGGTTCAATAAAAAAAAAGGAACGGACATAGTCTATTGCCTATTAGACAGATTCTATGTGGCTAACAAGTCAGCTCCCTTTATGGATCGGTGCTACATGGAAGAGGATCTTGCCTTCTCCCAGTCTGATCATGTTCCACAAAATCTAGTGTTTGAAGATCTTCCTTCTGCTAGACGAAGAGGAAATTTTCCTTTTAATTTTAATACAGCGCTTCTAGGGAAGGATGTTTCTGCACCACATTCAAGGAATACCTTTTAACTCAACCAAGGGAAAACCCCCCTAGTATGAAGATCTGAATTAAGAAAATTGCCCTTGTGAAGGATTGGATAAAAAAGTGGGGGAAATTGTGGGCTAGTGAGTTTTGAAAAATTAAGGTTGACCTATATAATCAGGTTTGGCAAGTTAAACAAGATTTGATTTTAAACCCATTCAACATTGCCAGTCAGACACTTGAAGAGGAGCTAGAGATCAAAATAAAGGTAATAGAAGAGGAAGAGGCTCGAGGGGCCGCTGTTAGATCAAAGACCAAATGGTATGCAGAGATTGACCATGAGAGCTCTAAATGTTTTTTTAGATTGGTAGGAGCAAGGTTAGCTGAGAATAGTATCAGTTCAATTACAAATGATCAGAATGTAATCCTTAAGGAGGAGGCAGGTATTAAATCCTTATTTAGGGATAGTTATGAGGAATTGTTCAAAGAGGATCCTCTCCCAAGTGACTATAATAGCCAACGCTCTCAGTGGCTACCCTCTCTAAGGCAAGGCCATGTAGTGACTGGAGAAGAGAATAGGGTTCTACTTCAAGAGCCCAGAGATGCAGAAATCTATACGACGTTGTGTTCCTTAGCCTCTGGTAAGTCTCCAGGTCCAGATGGGTTCCCTCCAGAGTTCTATGTAGAATTCTGGGACATACTTGGACCATTATTTATTGAGCAGTTAAGGGAGGTTGGGCTGCCAAATACCTTCATCCGGCACTAGCAGCTGGCTTTATTTCTTTGATTTCAAAAGTCAATATTACGCCTCGGGTCCTCAATGAATGGAGACCAATAGAGCTGACAAATGTGTTGTACAAAATTATTATGAAGGTCATTGTGTTATGAACATATGGAAAGGGGCAAAGAGCAAACCAAATTAATCCTCAACTAAGGGATACAAACCTTTTATAAATGATGATGTGGCACCACCCGATTGGGTGGGCCGTTATAAGCCTAAACGGGTTGCTGAAAGGAATGCAGACTAGTTCCGGATCATCTTCCAACAGATCGAAATGATCCCAGAGGGATCTGAAGCAGCCAACAGGCATCGAACCATCAATTTTGGCCCTTGGGCTGCTGGGAGAAATCAATAGACTTAGATTTGGCTGAATATTTAAGCAGATGGGATTTGCAAGCATGCACCATAGTTTTTGTGCAGAAGCTCTTATGATGAGCAATTCTGAATTATGAGGCATCAATCTCAGTTAGGGCACTCTCAAACACCAAGGGGGGATCATGGATTTCAAGAGAAGAGGCGGTAGGTGTGGATTGATGCACCTTGTTGCTTCAGTGCAGCCGAGGTCTATTTCATTGGTATCAGAGCCTGAGTTAGAGCCTGATATGGAGAGCAAAACTGATATGGAAGCAGACCCTCTAATGGGTTTGGCTTCCCTTATCCCGGATGAAGGGACAAATTTAGATGTTGCCCCTACCGAGGAAGAGGTAAGGGAATTGGATGAGCTTACATCTAGATTCCGCAATGAAGGATTGGATGATGAGCAAGAGAACCATCAAGAAGAAGAGCTTGCAGTCAGCGAATTCCCATTTTCTCCTAAAAAAATAGATCCGGATCCCTTTAACTTCCAGGGGGGAGTTAGATTATGACAAAGCAAGGATTCGCGATTTGATGGGGCAGGTTGTAGAGACAAAAATTGAGCAAGCACATACTAATCAGTTGCTCAAGAGGTTGCAAAATTAATTCGCTAAGCAAGCTAGTGAGGCGGCAAAAAGGGAGAAGAAATTGTTTAGCACCATAACCCGCTTATTGGCAAGGGACCCAGAGGGAACCAATGTCAATGGGGGACCTAACCATGCTCAGGGAGTCCGGGGAAAGGTCTCGAACCAAACAAATCCCTCTCATGTATCCCAAGCTGCCCATATGAACCAAACTAGCCAAGCTCAAGGAACAGAGGCTAGGATGGTGGATGCAAACCCTTCAGATGGAGTAGAAGTTTTAGCGGACTTATCGCTTGAGGAAGTTAAGGGGCTAGAAAAAAGGGATCAGTCTGAGTTCTGCGGCACTGAGTCAACGGAGCAAGCCATCCAATGGCTTAACTGGTTAGAAATCTATTTCCGAGCCACCAAGAAGGGAGATGCAGCCAGGGTGCTGCATGCTGCTGTCCAGTTACGGGGGGTCGCTGCTTCTTGGTGGGGACTCCTCATGGGAAGAGTGGTGGAAATTAATAGTTGGACAGATTTTTGCAAATTTTTTAAGCAAGAATACGCCCCTCACCATAATGAACATCATGCTTTGATCCAACTTAAAAGTATCAGGCAAACGGTCAACACTTTAAGAGGTGTCTTTGCGAGGATCAAGGAAATGCCATCTCGGATGCAAGTGGGCTATTTTGAGGATGGTCTTCGAGACCGCTCTGTAGGGCACATATTAGGCAAGTAAATCCAGGGGATTTTGAATCTACAGCATTGTTGGTACGAACATTATAAAGTTCCTCAAGGGAAGAAGGGGATGAAAAGAATAAGAAATCTCATCGCTTCCAAGAATGGAAGCAAAGAAAGATGGAAAATAAGCAAGGAGGGCCAAACAAAACGACTAAAATAGCCCAAAGTAATTCCCCAAATAATGACAAGAGCATTCAGGGAAGAAGCCCACCACTAAGCCATTTGCTTGCTACAATTGTGGTGCAAAGGGGCATATGGCCAGGGATTGCCCAAAGCCCCACAAAGAGAAGAAAGCGATGGCAGCCGCAACCAAACAAGCTGAAGGGGAGAAAATGCAACTCTCTGCCATAACTCAGGGAGAGCTCAATTCGGTAAGTAAGGAGGGTAGCTTTGCTGGGCAAGTTATCCGTTTACTTGAAAAAATAAATGATAGAAACGTTATTGTTCTTGTTGACTCTGGGAGTACTGACAATTTCATTTCTGCAAACTTAGCACAAGAATTAAAAATGGAAATGGTTCAAGTCGCACCATATGAGATTGAGACTGAAGCTGGGAAGCAGATTTTGTAGTGGAGTCACGGGGTGGCTGGTGTGCACTTGACCATTGTGGAATATGAGGAAACAATGAGTTTTGATTTAGCAAAACTAACAAAGATTTGATGTGATACTGGGTATCAAATGGCTTAAAATGATTAATCCTCCAATTGATTGGAAGAATCACTTGTTAGTTATTTCTAAGGGAGGAAAGGAGATCACCCTCCAGGGTACTCCTTATGTAGCTTCCCCTAAGTTAATAACGACTAATGCAAAGCCAAACATTGTTTCCGTTCCAATGTTAATGAAAATTATCTTGTCTATGTTATTGACTCCCCCATAGATTCAATGCAACTAGATGCTATGGATAAAGATAACAAAGTAGAGGAGTTGCTTAATAAATATAGGGATGTATTCCCAGAAGAACTCCCAGATGGAGTACCATTAAGAGAAATCTCTCATGAGATTGAATTGGAACCAAGAACTAAGCCAATGGCCAGGGCTCCATATAGACTTAGTCCTTTGGAGCAAGAAGAGGTTAATAAACAAATTAAAGAATTGATCTAAAAAGGTTTCATAAGACTTAGCAAGTCCCCATTTGGAGCGCCTGTAATCCTTGTAAAGAAAAAGGATGGAAACATGTGCGTGTGTATTGATTATCGGACATTAAATAAAGCCACGATTAAGGATCGTTATCGATGTCTAGAATCAATGATATTATGGATCGATTAGCGGGACCAAGATACTTCTCTAAAATTGATCTAAGAAGCGGATATCATCAAATTAGCATTAGAGAAGGGGATGAACCCAAAACGGCTTTTCGAACCAATCAAGGGCACTTCGAATTCATGGTCATGCCCTTTGGGTTGGCTAATGCCTCAGCCACATTTATGCGGCTAATGAATAATGTGTTTCATGGATACTTGGACAAGTTTATCCAAATATTCTTGGATGATATTCTGATTTACTCAAGGAGTAAAGAGGAACATTTGGAAAAAGTGTTGTTAATGCTCCGGGAGCACAAACTTTTTGCCAAACTTCCAAATATGAGTTTTTAAAACAACAAATGGCCTATCTTGGATACATAATCTCGAAAGTTGGAGTGGCTCCAGATCCAGACAAAGTGCGAGCCATAAGGGAATGGCCCGAACTTGTAGATGTACCAGATGTGAGAAGCTTTCTAGGCTTAGCCACTTATTATAGAAACTTTATTCCAAAATTTTCAAAGGTAGCTGCTCCCCTTACAGATCTACTTAAAAAGGGGCAAACTTTTTTTATGGGGGGAAGAGCAAAAGAGAGCCTTTGAACGAATTAAGGTTTTACTTTCAAGTGAATAAATTTTGAGAATTTCGGATTTAAATTTACCCTTCGAAGTATACACCGATACATGCGGACAAGCTCTGGGAGTAGTCCTGATGCAACAAGGATATGTTGTGGCATATGAAAGCCGCAAGTTAAATCAAGCAGAAAAGAACTACACCACTTACGAGCAAGAATTGTTGGCCATAGTTCATGCCTTAAAAGCTTGGCAGCATTATTTAAGGTCTGGGGCCAATAAAAAATCGTGCAAGTTTATTGTATTCACAGATCATAAACCCTTGAAATTTCTGCAAAGTCAAGCAGAAATAAGTCCCAGACAAGCACACTAGTTGTATTTCCTACATGAATTTCACTTTGAGATTCAACACACTCCAGGGAAAGATAACCCAGTTGCAGATGCCCTTTCTAGAATGAAATACATCAATGGGATGGCATCTCCAGAATGGGATTACTTCCAATAAATCGGGGATTTATATGAGAAGGATCAAGATCCAACCAAAAGAGAAGGTTCTCTTGGGGCACAAAACGATGATCTATGGTTTTATAAGGGATGAAGTTATGTACCCTTAGTAGAGAATCTTAGGAAGGAGATTCCTTACAAATTCCATAAACCCAAATCTTATGTACCATAGTGCCAAGTATGTCAAGCGGTAAAACCAGATCATGGCAAGATGTCAGGATTGTTACAACCATTGCCCATAACTTTGGAAAGGTGGGATTGCATAAGCATGGATTTCATAGTTGCACTTCCTCGATCCAATCGCCAACACACACAAGTATTAGTAATGGTGATTGTTTGACAAAGTACGCAAAATTTATAGCATTATGAGGTGATGCTACTGGACAAGACGTGGCAAAGGAGTACCTACGGGTTGTGTACCCGACGTTTGGTCTGCCACGAAGAATTGTAAGCGATCGAGACTCTAAGTTCACAGGGCATTTTTGGAAAGATTTCATGAAGGGGCTAGGAGTAAGCCTCAGTATGAGTAGTGGAAATCACCCCCAGACTGATGGACAAATAGAACAAATTAACAGAATCTTGGAGGATAGGTTAATAAGTTTCGTGTTTGAGAAATAGTCCAAGTGGGAAGAATATTTGCCTTGTGTGGAGTTCGCTTATAACAATGCATACCACACGGGTACCAAAATGAGTCCATTTATGGCAATGATGGGCAGGAACCCGAGATCATATACTGGGACTAATCACGCCTTAAAAACTGAGTCAACTATCTACATATTGGAAGATATGCAAGCCATATTATATCAATGTAGGGCACACTTAAGGAAGGCTCAAGTTCGAGCCAGGGCAAGTGCCAATAAACATCATAGAGAAGTAACCTTCAAGGAAGGTGAATAAGCATTTCTACGAATAGTTTACCCTTCAGTACTCAAGGTTGGGACCTTGAAACCATTGGTCAAGGGTAAGATTCATGTAATGACGCCCCGATATGCTGGACCCTTCAAGGTGTTAAGAAGGATCAATAAGACAGCATATGAGCTAGAGCTTCCAGATGGAATAGGTGTAAATCCTGTTTTCCATGTAAGCCAACTCAAGAAAGCTATATTATCCAAGGACAACGTAATTGCTCCGGCGACAATACCCCTAGCCTTTAGCTCTGAGGTAACTCATGAGGCGATTCTAGACACTCGCATTCGAAAGCTGCGCAATAGGAATATTGCAGAGTACTTGATCTTGTGGCGAGGTCAACCACTCTCCGAGGCACATGGGAGAGTGAAGCTTACTACGTGCAGCAAAACCCTCACCTGACTCAAAACCCGTGAAGGCCACGGAAAGATTAGGAAAGAGTCAAAATGAGGTCAGTTACCTAGTATAATGAATTTTGGGACTTGCATCAGGGATGGCAAATTGATGGCAGGTAGGACGTCCGCAAAACTATGAGTTAACCATGGTCACGAGGTGATCCAGGGAACGGGTTTCCGAAAGGACTAGAAGTGAAACCATGGTCACAAGGTGACCCAGGGAATGGGTTTCAAACACACATACTCCTACAATCCTTCAAAACCAAGGATTTGAAGGGGGGAGGTATGTTATGAACATATGGAAAGCGGCAAAGAGAAAATCAAATTAATGCTTAACTAAGGGATAAAACCTTAAATGATGACGTGGCACTACCCGATTGGGTGGACCGTTATAAGCCCAAACGGGCTGCTGAAAGGAACACAGACCAGTTCCGGATCATCTTCCCTAGCAGATCGAAATGATCCCAGGGGGGAAGCAGCCAACATGCATCAAACCATCAATTGTGGCCCTTGGACTGCTGGGGGAAATCAATAGAGTAAAATTTGGCTGAGTATTTAAGCAAATGGGATTTGCAAGCATGCACCATCCTTTTTGTGCATAAGCTCTTATGATGAGCAATTCTGAATTCTGAGGCATCAATCTGAGTCAGGGCACTCTCAAACACCGTGGGGGAATCAGGGATTCCAAGGGAAGAGGCAGTAGGTGTGGATTGATGCACCTTGTTGCTTCGGTGCAGCCGAGGTCTATTTCGCATTGCTACTCGTATGAAGCCAATCTTAACTCGTTTGACCACCATGTCCACCATGTCCATTTGACCACTATATTAGCCTAAGTCGTACCACACCCAATGAATATCCGTATGAGCTTGAGAAAATGTCATCAATATGTGCGTTAACAATAATTGTGCCAATGTCATAAACAATAGAAAATGTATGGCAAACTTGTATACAATAAATTTATGGCGGCGGCCGAACATTTCTCTTTCCAAGGTTGAATTATGTCATTTGAGGCTAATATATATATATATCTTGTCGCCTTATACTGGCAGCTTCAGATCCTTCCTCAACATTGGAAACGAATGTGGAATCGAGCTTGGGATAAACTACTCTATCCTAAGGTGGCTGTCCTTTGGTGGCAAATTCTTCATAGGTGCCATAGAGTCAATGTATTGGTTCACAAGTTTGATCCTCGTGTGTTAGACTTGTGTTCTTTGTGTGACCAGCAGGTTGAGACTCTTGAGCATTGTTGTTTTTCTATGCCCTCACCTTCAGCCAAGTTGGTCATGGCTCATGTCCCTGTTTCATGTGACCCTAACCAGTCAACAAGTGCTTCGGCAGTGTACCCTGACACTTGGACCATGATGCAATGTCGTGCTTTCCACCTGGCTTCAGGTTGGTTACTTCGACTTATTTGGAAGCAAAGAAGGTTGTCTGTCTTTCATGGCTTGGACATTCCTGCGTCTCATATCTTACAAGAGGCTCGAGAGAAAATTATTAAGGCTTACCGTTGTTCATCACTTGCTCCGACCAAGCGACATTTAATCCTTGAGGTGTATTTGTAAGTTCTTTCTTATGCTTAGGCAGGTTGTCTCTCTCAGTGGGTCATCATTATCGTCTGAGCTTTCAACCCTACTTGTACATCTACTTTGTACTGTGTTTTGTTCTCATAATAGTCTGACATCCTAAAAAAAAAAAAAAGCTATTAAAGTTAGTTTGATACATTTAAATTAATATTTCCTTATGTCAAAAAGTGATAATAACGTAATAATTAGATATATTTAAATTAATGTTCCGACATGTTGATGACATGATTAAGGTTTTATTGTTTGCGTTCATGTGTATGCTACGAATTAATATACCATCTTCGCACATCTGAGCAGAACTTGAATGAAATCTTTCTCAAAAATGAAGTAATGGGATGTGCAATATATGATATAGGTGCCCCACATGATAAACTAGGCAGTATATTCATTTCTTTTACCTCAACCTTTGTATATTCTCTCATTACAAATAATACCCTTCTCATTTCTAATCAATCAGGATTTCAAGACCTATTCTGTTGAGCCCTTTGAAGGTCATTATGGATTCTTCCAGACACCTTTCTACCCAAAACCTGAAGGGACTTTCTGTAGCAGAATGAAGGGGCTATTCGAGGTTATGGGAATTCCAATTACCATTTATAATTCTCATTTTAGAAATCATCAATCATGCCCATCGATTCTTCTGTAGCAGATAAATTCCCCTAGAGCAAATAAATTTATGCCAACCTAGCAGCTCATTTCTAGATGCTGTGATTTGCCTTTTGATTTGCTCGGCAGATTCACATTAGGACTTCTGAGTGGGCTTTCAGATTTCGTGAAGGACGGTTGTCCCAAATTGAGCCCTCCCATCCAATCCGCTTGCGACAGGTGCTGCAACTTCTAACAGAGAAAGGCCTTAATTAATTCTACTGACCAATTCTGCAACTTCTCTTTTTTTACTGACCCATTTAGTTGCTTTTATTGATTGCTTCTGCTTTTTTTACGTGACTTTTTGTTTTTCTTATTTGCATGCGAGACACTTGGCGATAGCAGATTGGTTCAACCGTCCCTTTACGTTAGGGCAAAGCCCTTTTACTGGGCTTTCCCTTCTGTCAAATGCACCTCCGCGCGTCAACATTAGGGAAAGCCTAGTAAAAGGGCTTTCCAATTAGGCCAAATTTCCACTAACGGCAGTGGCCGGATTCCTTTAAGAAGCCAATAGCAAATCCCCACGACACATTATGCCGTTCATCTTTTTTCCATTAGTTGCGGTAGCTGTATAGCTGGCATTCTTTTGTTGTTGCCGTTGAATTTTCATTCTACCAGGCAATATTGCCCAGTAGAATAAAATTTCAACGGCAATAGGAGAATCACAGCTAAAAGTAGCTTAAAGTGTTTCTGTTGGTGGCGTTAATGGAAGTCTTTTGAAGTAGAAAATGCGGGCAGTTCTAAATTTATGTGATGTTAGAGCCTGGAAATTATTAGGCCACGTTATTTTGACGTGTCAAAATTTTTCCCAAACAGAATTTCAGCAACAAGATAGACAAGGGTAAAACGCAAAATAGCGGGTGGGCTTTTTTTTCCGGCGCAAAAGCTTTCTCGATTCACACCACACGATTCAGCAGAGTACAACAACGGTGGAGTAGAGAATAAATGAATAGGTTGGTGTGTTACAATGGCTAGCTGGAATGGTCAACGGATTTTGACCAGGAAACTTGCTAGAATTTTTTTTCCCTGTGGGAAATTCTGGATTTTAACAGGTAGAATATGGCTGCTTCTCCTTTTCCCTTCCTTCCAGTACAATGTTGAAGAACTAATTACAATTACTCTTAATGAACTATTCAAACTCATATAAACAATTTCAGTTTCGAGTCTAAGTGTTTCGTAGATTCATTTCCCCTTAACTTAATATTTTCTTAATCTGGCCAATCTAATCCTACACTTGTACAAGTTTTGAAGCTCACAAAGTAAAGACCAATTGGTAAATCCGTACAATCAATTAATTGAGATGAGATTTGCTGATAGAACAGGGCAATTGCTCCTGTTATGCTTTAATACAATTTTCACTGCCGGTGAGTTTGAAAAAACTATGCCAATGAATTGTTATGCTACTGTTCTCGTCTTCTTCGCCAAAGAAACAAAGATTCCTTCACTGAAAAAACTACTGTAATCTTCTACATTTTCAGAAATCGATCTGATCACATAATTTTGTTTTCAGTCTGATCAAGTGTGATCATTATTCTGCCTTCTCGGATAGACCGCTGCAAGTAGTTCCAATAAACGGCCTGCATCTGGCTATACTGCAATTGATTGTTAGCAGAAAAAGCCGAGCTGTCTTTTCCAGTGGCAAGCATACTCATCCCGCCCTTTGAGGCAACGCCCATCATCATATTAATATAAGCATCTCTCACTCTCAACAGCAAATTCTTTGGAGACAGAAGGCGGAGAAGGCTGAGTTTGGGCAAGATCCTGATTTTGCACACAAATTTCCTCTTTTTAGCAGAGCCCAATTGAAGGGCCTTAGTCCTGCGTCTAGGAGGGGAGCCGCCTTCCTTTGCAAGCCTCTCGTATTTGCGCCTGGATGTGCGAGAGAACCTTAACCCAGAAAAGCCAGCCATCGATGGAATTGCAAGTAGGCTAGTTCTCCTCTTCGCTTGGTTGTATTCCAAATGGTCTTTTATATCTCCTTGGAATTGCAAGTAGATAGTTCTCCTCTTCGCTTCCAATTTCCAAATGATCGTTTATATTATGTTTAATGGCCACGTTTTGTTCGACGAGTCAAAGTCAAAGCATACAGCTAGAATTCAACTTCGTATGATCTTTCTTAACACTTGCTTTTTGTTTTGCACGTTTATTGTTGATTCTTGTAGCTTCACAAGAAAGCCTATTTCAATAATGTTAGTGATCAAACTTACCCATGTTGTTGTTGTGGATGTAATCGTAAGAAATTGATGGCATCATCAGGATTGATGTACGTTTTCTATGCTAACTAGTAAAGTGTGCTCGGTGTTGCCATTGCCATTGCCATTGCCGTTGTCGGGTATAACTACAAATATAAGTTAATGCCACTAATTTGGTTGGACAAAGTGGACAAATTAGATATTGAAAAGTATGATATAGTTTAAGGAGGAATTTACCATATAAACATGATATTAGCTAATATATAGAAAAAAAGGTTGCCTATGCATATAGTCAACTTTGGGTTTTAAGTTGGGATGGGATAGTGCCATGTAGTTGTTGCTTGCAAATGTGGATATGTGGGTTTGGATATCAGATCTCTATTAAAGAGAGAGAAGGTTAGGCTAAGTTTACTGAAATTTAAATCTCCAAGTCGATGCTTTGTGGGATGGATAGTGCCATGTAGATGGTGTTTGTGCTAAATAGACATCTTCTTTGAGGAAAATGATATTTTTTCTGTTATTAACAAAAAGGATTAGATAACTCGAATAAGCATAATAAAGGTCGCTCAATGTATGGGGGAATGGAAATAGGGGATGCTTTTTTGGTTAATCCGGTGGGGTCCCGCGACTGGCGATAGCCGGGTGCGGGTCACCGGATTAACCGGAAAAGCGGATCCTTTTTTATTCCCCTATCAATATAGAAACAAGGGAGCCGTTTTTTCCCCTTTTCGCCAGCTCAATCGTCTTCTACCTTCTTCGGCTCTGGATCGATGGCAGTTCCAACAAATCTGCACAAAAAGCTCATCGGATTTGCATAGCTTCTCGCTGTATGAGCTCTAATCTTGTTTTTTTCCACGTTTCTCACTGTGATGGCATTTCCTAGCTCCTTCTGTGCTTTTGGCTATTTGTTTTATAAAGAAATAGGTCCCTAATGCAGATTCAGTGATGCTTACATACCCCCTTTGGAGCAGATAGACAAGAAATAGAAAGCCGTGGTCATTTTGGCAAAGCTTTGGATGCAGATGTAGAGGTAGCTCCTTCTGTGCTTTCGGCTATGTGTTTTATAAAGCAATAGGTCCCGAATGCAGATTTGGTGATGCTTACAGACCCCCTTTGGAGCAAATCGACAAGAAATAGAAAGCGGTGGTCATTTTGGCAAAGCTTTGGTGCCGATGTAGAGCTCATCATGGAGAATAATAGACACTGTTTGCATCACAGGAAACCCATTCCGGCGAACATTAATCCAAAGGTAAAAACTATAAGCTGTGGCAATAGCATTTGCTAACTGCTTATGTGCTTCTGGCAAGTAAAAATCACAGATAGAAAAACATGAAGCCATTTCTTTTTGAAGAAGCTCTTTTGTCTGTTCTGTAGGAAAAGAAAGAGGACACAGGCTATGGCTTTGTTTTGCCAGCTGTGACTACGAGTAAACGAAACAGAGTAATTTTTAACAAAACAGAAGAATGGTGTGGCGGCCATATTATACGTGTGACGACCGTATTATACGATATCCGTATGGTCGTCACACCACCCCCCTCCTATGACGGCATCGAGGAGCTCGAACAGGAGCCGGAGTACTGAGACTAGGCTTATCTGGATAACGCCGATGGAACGCAGCAATTTTATCGGGAGCATTGGCCACATTCTCTGCAGGTTCCCAGGTTCTATCACTGGGGGAATATCCTTCCCAATCCACCAGATAATATAGGCGGC
>JAANSK020102352.1:0-16046 GCA_011763485.2 Isoetes engelmannii | reverse complement strand
GCAGTATGATATGCTCCTCATCTTCTATTTCATCCAATCCACATACTTTGCAATTGCGTTTATCCCGAGGGATCTTCCCCCATCTGCCTACTTCCACTCCCAAGTGGTGGGAACTCAACCTCATTCGACATAATAAATGTCGTCTATAGTATGAGCACTTTTCCTTAAGATGTGGGCCTTCCTCTAGTGACGGATTAATTTTCTGCCTGTATTGCTGCATCTTTGTGCCTGGATTGTGCCACATTTTTTCTTGAGCATGTCTTTTTACCCAAAAGAACAAATCCTTTGTTTCTGTTGGAATCTCATCGAAATTCATTCCCCATTTCTGCAACCATTTTCCTATCTCTGCATACCACCCCTTCATTGAACTCTGTATCATAGCCAATCTAGGTAGTCTGTTTGTCTCCATTTCCTGCACTTTTAGAAGGTGGCACAGAGAAAGAAGGAAAGAATGTATTAACATCTAGTCTATGAGACCTGCAAATACAGCATTCTAGGACATAATAGACAAAACAGGAAAAGGCTTTGCAGGGATGAGCTCAAAAGCAATTTAGCCACTCTAAAATAAGATGTCAGCATTTGGTCCCTTTCTGTCAGGCTTCTTCTTTTGCTTGTTTTTTGTGTCATGCTAATGTTACTCCCTTGGGATCAGTGCACTTCTGTTTCCTTTGCGCATCTTTTTTCTCGTTATCTTCCCCCTCTAGCTCATCCTTGGTGAGTGAAAAAGGAAGTTCTCTCTGTTTTTTTTGATCCTGTTGGTCTCATGCTTTAAGGGTGCTCCTTTGTCTTTGAGAGAATCGACGAATGCATAGGGCCACATGTTTCTGGGTGATAATGCCATGTTGGATCGGTCTCTAAAGAGGCAGTGGTATGTTCCTGTTATATTGTAATAAGCAGGGCAGATGCAAGGCAAAAAAAAAGAGCACCACAAAAAGATGCCTGCAAGAATAAGAAATGGGCTGTCTTTATTGACAATACCCTGTATGCCTAGTCAGCACTAGTTTAGTTAATGGGTCTAGTGAGCATACGTGCCCATGCCCAGCCATGTTTACACCAGCATTTGCCACTATAACCTGCCGCATCACCAATTTACTGCGATGTCCGCATGTTATCATTTATGTCTTAAATTATTATATTTTGACGGAAGGTGCTACTTTTGAGTATCTGGCTCTGCCTAGTAGATGTGTTACCTCCACGTTAGGTTAGGAAAGCAATAACTACTTGTGCCCATCAGCATTAGGCTTAATATGAGTGGGAGATATGTTATATTTTGCACCTGCTTGTTAGCTTCTTCATTTTCTGTTTGCGAAAGGCATTTATTTCCTTTTTTGTTTCTGATTTTATGATACCTTTAAGAGTCCATCGCATAGCTTGCGCTTTCACGATTGGATGGCTACTTTCTAGTCCCACTTGCTTTCAATGCAAAGAATTAGATCACAGAAACTTTTAGCCCTGTCCTCTTGATTTGTTTGTAACATCAATACAATATAGATGTTTTATTTTTTAGTGTTCCAACGGAGAACAAAAAGAGAATCATGCCGTGTGTCCATGATTTTTAGTGTTCATAACTTTTGTAGACTACCACAAATTTTCTCCTAGCAGGAAGCAGAAGCACGGCCACATAATGAACTTATTCATTATGGATCGATGAATGATGGAGCCTGTTTAGCTACACATGGATCAAAAACAAGTGGCAATGCAAATGATGATCTGGGGAAAGATCACGGGAATAAACTGATTACCAACAAAGAAAAAAATGCAAAGGATGATGAAGAGAAAGATCATGGGAATGAACTGATTCCTAACAAAGAAGAAAACAATCTCATAAAGGTATTCTGCAAGTTATTTGTCTTGTTCTGGAAATTTTGTTAACCTTATTTTTGTAGTTCTTAGCATAAGAGACAAGAATGGCTTAGTATGACTTGCTAGAATAATTTATATTTGGCCCTCTCCATGTGTAGTAGATGGATACCTCCATGTCAGGAAGGAACAACAAACCTCCAGCAGCATTAGGCATAACATAAGTAGTTGTTATTTTGGCCCTGCTTGTAGGTTCTTGATCTTCCATTACTTGTTTTCAGTTCAAAGTTTGAATACCTTCAAACAATCCATCGCATCGCTTGCACTTCCACAATTGCATGGCTACTTTATGCCCTCACCAGCTTCTAATGCAAACATTTAAGAACTTCTTGCTTGCCAAATTGTTAGTCATTGAGTTGAAATATGTTTGCGGGCTGATTGGGGAATAATGAGAAATAGATTGGTCAAATTAGATTACAGGCAGACCCATTATTCTCTTGCAATTCAGCAGTAATGTTCACATTTAAATTGGAGAAAAGCAACTATGTTGTGATTTAGAGCTGTAATCGGATCCATGAGCCCTAGAATGGCTTTAAACTGTTCTTTTGCTTGTAAATCTCAATATAGATGTGAAACAGGAAAAGGAAATTTTACCTTGCTTACAGTACCTGATTTCTAGTTTTTGATAGACTACCACAAGGATTTTGCTTAGCAGGAAGTAGAGGCACAACCATGTAACGAGTTCATTTCTCATGGGCCAAAACCAGGCGAATTAAAAATGGGTAGCAAGGTAAATTATGGCAAGAAAGATCAGGGGAACAAACCGGATGAACTTACTTATGGAGCCTCTTTAAGTACCAAGTTAAAGATAGGTGGGTCAACAGTTAGTAGCAAGGTAAATGATGATGGCAAAAAAGATCATGGGAATAAACCAATCTCCAACAAAGAACAAAACAATTTCGCAAAGGTATTTCTGCAATTTATTTTCTTCAATTGTTCTAATTCAACCTTATTATTATAATGCTTTGAGTATTGGCTATGAATCTGTCTCTCTTGTTAGTGGATGGCCCCTCCAAAGAAAACTACCACCTTTATTAATGTTAAGCAGCATTAGGCTTAGAATTAGTGGATGACTTGCTACATTTTGTCCCTGCGTGCTCCCTAGTCTCCAACAGTCCGTTACGCGCACTTCCGAATACAAAACACATGGCTTGAATTGCGAAGGGTCTTCTTGCTTTCTTTTTCATAGTCATTGTATTCAAAACTATTTGCTCTTGGATTTGGAATGAAAAAAATGAACTGGCCAGACTGAAGCACAATCAGATTCATTATTTCCTTGCAAACTCAGCGATTATTTCACTTCTCAGTGGGAGGGCAACCAACTCATTTGATTATCTTTTAAATGCAAAGCATGATATTGAGCCATATGCAGAGGAAGATTCCATGATTGGGAGCTATTATTTGATTAGGGGCTGTTAAGATTGTAGGTCATGGTTGAGGCATTTGATGGATGCTTATGTCAGCACCCAACAATGCCTCAACAACTTACACCCTTTGGCATCATGATCCAAAGATCCCGTATGCGATTCTTCTGTGAGGTATATTTGGCTAGAGTACTGAAGAACGTAAAAAGGTCTGAATCAGAATGAGTCCTATTCTTAATAATACACCATTCTGTCCCTTGGTGTATGTTCTTTGCTTTGTTTCTCTGTTGCCCTAAAGGTTCTCAGCATCAACAGTTGATGCGTTGTTGCTTACCTTGAGATCTAGGATGAGTGAAATTATTGAAATTTTGAAAGATTAAGATGTTTTTTTATGTTTGGTAGACGTATAGGAAATAGAAAAAGCATCTCTTCGGTGGTGAAATTGCTGAAAGGAAGGGAAAATATGTAAATGGCTGAAAGGAAAAATTTGTGAATGGCTAAACTTAAAGTCTTATCTGATTGCCAGGCGATTGGCAGTTAGATTTGTCTATGATCCGATGGATGGATGAGGGCCAAAATTTGAGGTTGTAAGTGCTTTGTCTCAATTGCAGTCAACATGCAAATAAAGTATTGCTTCATGCAGGATACTTGCATGTTCGGCAATTCTAATACATACTGGTGAAGATTTGGTCAAGCATATTATATTTTTAGCCAGTTTCATCACGGTTAAGGATTGTTACAGTTGATGTTAGGGTGAAAGTTTTGGAGCTCGAATCTTTGGAGGCGCATGGATGCATAAATGACTTGGACTTGACTTGTGATACGATGGGGTTTACCTGGGCGTGCCACGACTAAACTTGCGTATGCTATGATAACTCATTCTGATGGCATGATATCTACATACAGTATTTATACCAGATTTATACTATCGCTATATATTGTATAAAACTTACAAACCTGTTACAGAATGACAAGGCAGTTGTTACAAACAGCAAGTGAAATCAAGCTAAATCCACACAGGATCGCAAGAGAAATATGGCCACAATCCACAGGGACAGCAGAAACTGTGAAATAACCCGCCACCCAACCTTGAGCTCAAATGAATCTGAACTTTTCACCGAGCTGAGAGCTGGTGCTCTGATATCTCATTCTGATGGCATGATATCTATCTATATACAATATTTATACCAGATTTATACTATCACTATATATTGTACAAACTTACAACCCTGTTACAAATTGACAAGGCAGTTGTTACGAACAGCAAGTGAAATCAAGCTAATCCACACAGGACCGTAAGAGGAATACGGTCACAATCCAAGGGGACAGCAGAAACTGTGAAATAACCCGCCACCCAAACTTGAGCTCACACCAATCTGAACTCCCAACCGAGCTGAGAGCTGGTACACAAGAAACATGTTTCTAGACATCCATCTCCTGATTCACGAGATCTAGATCCATGTAACTGCCTCTCTCCTTTACTTATGGGCTGTGCCTCAAAAGGTCCCAAGCACGAATCTATGGTGCCTTGGATCAAATCCATGGTCCTTGATCAGTCTACACTGATATGCCCCAACTGCTACAGATTTCAGCTCAAAATCATAACATCACTAGCTTCTTAATTGAAGCATCAATTAGAATTCAGAAATGAAGATTACATGCTTTTATTTTACTTAGCTAACCACTTTACGAATCCAGGATGATTCTAAGAAAAAATATAAATATCATACAATGATCTACTGCCAACTACATCCTATATAGTACATCCGATATAGATTCCTTTTTGGCTAACTTAAACCAGCATAGAATAGGAAATGAAATATTTTAAACAGAGAAGATCTCACCAAGTTCACAATGTTAAATCTTGCAATATGTTGCATAATGTCAAATCTTGCAATATATTGCAGTATGTTTTGTTCTTATTCAGGAGACTCCTTTGTACATGAGATCCAACACTTTCATCCGCAGAAAAAAGATCACATCTAGAAGATGAAGTCTTGGTTACCTTGTATTATCATTAAATAACATGCATTCAATATAGTGGGAAATACTTGCGTAGTATAAGTTGGAAAGAGAAGAGCTTCTCACATGGTTAACCTCAAAGGTCGGGTAGATTGAGACCTTTGGGTTGTTTTCAGAGGGTTTACAACCTTAATATAGGTTGATGTATCATTAAAATTGCAACAACACAAATTATAGCAGTTCTTGTCGCCTTCCAAACCTATGGCTCTGTTTGCCTCTTGACAGCACAGTCAATCACGCCAGCTAATGCATACTAGCATGATAAGCAGTTTTTGCAATGAGAATGAGGATGTTTGCAGGCCAACTAGGGTTGAGGGATCTAGATGCATGGTTTTGGCTTTTGATTTGGTGTCTTACTTGATATTTGTTCCATTTATATGTTGTCTTTGATTTGATGTCTTATTTGTGAGGAGTAGTGTGCTTCTATCGTAGACTTCTTGCCTTTATATTGCCTGATTAGATCAAACCATCTAGGAACCATGGTAAATTGTTGCTTCATGTGCATTTTATGGACCTGACTCCAGAGAAGTTCGATAAGCTGGAGATATTAGGTATTAATTTGCAACGCAATAGTCAACCTGGAATAAATTGAGCTAGATTCTGACAGAAGATGCTCTCCATGTCACTGTTGTGGCCATATTTAGAATGTATTAAAGAAATCCCACTTTAGTTTTCATCTCGTTTACTCCGTTTTTTTTCTGTTTTTGTAATGATTCTAGCCTAATGTCATAGCTTTTGTCAGTTCTAGTAAAGGATTAGGACAGGGCATGGGGCATTAGGGCGGGCATTGAATACAGGCACTTATTCGCCATCACATTGAAGGAATATGAGTCAATCGCGTTGATGCCACAGGATGGCATCAAGGAAAACCCTTGGATCTTCCCCTAGTTAAGCATGTTACAGTCACCAAGCTGGGACTTAGTCAGGAGTGGTAATGGTAATGGATTAACTTGTCCATTGAAATGTAAGGGGTTATTTCCCAGTTGGTTGGCGCCTATTTACAAAGTGCACATTAGAGAGGAGAGGGCGGGATGTAAATGAATCTTTAACCATGTTTTTTCTTGTCCCATCACGACTCTGTCTGCATGGTAGCTAGAGCCGCATTATCCGCTTAAATGTGTCTGATTAGTTGGGGATACTTCTCCGTGAGGTTAAATTTTATTATGGTTGAGTTGATCTATTTGATGTACTCTCAGTTTTGATTCTCTGATGTTGACGTCCAGGTGGGACGAAGTCTTAGCATACAAGCCTCAAGCCCTAGGCCTCCTTTACACACGGCTGATACTCAAAAGCGTCGAGGAAAGGTACATAAAGAAAGGGTATTACGAGCAGAGATACATCGAGGAGGGGTACGTCACAGTCTTAAACACACAATGAGATCTAGGCATTAAGTGGGGATTTACTCTGACTTACTGGATAGGCCACGATGGTTTGAGTACGTTGCGGAATATGAAATGAGATTTAGCAAAGGCAAATAGAAGCACTGGTTAATAAAATCTGAAGGATCTTCATTTCTATATATTAAATCCATAGCTTCAAGGAGTAAAATTTTGAACCTCAACAGTTCTCCCTTCTTACAGATAGGGTTATCGGTGTGCTATGCCATCAATCTGAATCTGGATGGCTTGTGCCCCATTGTAGCAATACGAGGGCAAAGTCTTGGTGCAATTGGAGAGAATTAATGGTGATTCTTAAGGTTGCATTACTTGGCGCTATAGACACAATAAGAGCAGATTGAGACGATCGTCCAGATTTAATTACTTAATGCTTCGTAGAGATAGTTTCTCCTTCTCTCAGTGATCTTTGGCTAATTCGTTACTAATAAAGTAATGTACCTTCCGACAGAGTTCTTTGCAAGTTGCTCCCTTGAATAGACATAAGACAAAACGTACATATAGATATTCAAACTTAGACTAGACTTGAAGAGCTTTCACATTAGGTGGGCATTCTCATGTTAATTATAGATGAGACAAAGGACTTGTAGCAGCAAGGTTCCAACCTTCATTGATCCATTGAACCAACAAAAGATCTGTTTTGTAATTTGTCTGTCTAGTAGGCTGAGTGCCCATTCTTTCTCAGAAATTCTGAAAATCTAGGAACTGCAAGAGACGACCTGGATTTACAAGACCATGTGTTTTACACGAAAGACGAAAATTTTATGTCCGCTTTTTAGCTCTTCTGATTAAAAGTTTATGGGGGAGGTGCAAAGAGTGGAATTAATGAACCTTTGTTTCTCTGATTCGTGATTCTGCATTGCTGCTCCTTGCTACCATTTAGAAGTAAAACCAGAATACTGTTCCAACTCTTTTGGTAAACTTTAAAGGAATCAACCATTTAGGCCAGGGTCAAATGTCAATGTTTTGCTAGCACAGTCAAAGCTAGGAAGCTGTTTCTAGATGATAAAGAATCTGATGTACTTGTGCGGTGCCATAGATCTTATGGACGCACTGTATGATACACGTGCATGGACTCTCAATTTCTATTTCTCAAGATCCCTATCATGGATATTAATGGCATATGCATCTCTATAGAATGCCTGTGTGTTGTTTCACCTTTTACTTAGGAACTCGTGAAAAAAGATCAGTATTATATAAAATGCAGTTTAGTGTGCATGTATTACATAAGCGGGCCACTATTACATAAGCACATGCACAGGTATGCTATTACAAAAGCACACGAGGACGTCTCTTTATTATTTCTTATGGTGGAAAAAAGGACTTTGCTGACATGTACAAGAAGTATATGTGCACCTTGAAAAATGATACTATAGGGGTATATAGGACTTTCATAACATAAACTATTAACATTAAACTTCATGTGAAATAATTTCTTATCATGAAGTTATGAAGTTGATGGTTAAAAGTTTATCTTGTAAAAAATTTACATTACTCCTAATGCATAATGTTTAGGTGGGCAAACTTTCTGTACACTGCAGTATGAGTCTGTTTCTTCACGATCAAATTTAAGCAAGAGATGTCGCCCTCTTTCTGATCTCACATGGACCCTTGTCCTTGTACTGCCAATGTAGACCACTTTCTTAATAAGGTATCATCTCCACCATTTGTTTTAAATGGGGAGGAAAGATTTTCATCGCTGGTTACATGTGTTGAGCTACCACTATCTAAGTAAGCAACGTTTTGTGTTGAAGTTATTTATAACATGCTCTGCCTCATGTACATATCTTGCAAAGTTTTTTGCATTAATATTTGTGGACGACCTTTGGGAGTCTGATTCGATGAATACATCTCCGCTTCAATGTGCAGCAGCAGGTCATCCTTCTTAAGCACAAAAGAAGTCAAATGTATTGCAAACTTTGTGATCTTTGCAAAAAAGTATTTTCCATAATTGCAATTCATCAATTTCAGAGCATTTTTCCTACCTCTCAGCAGTTGCCTGCTTGTATGATTTTCTTGTATCATGCAGCTGCTGAACCCTGCTCCAAGTTTCACTTGCACTTAGGAATCTAAGAATGTTTCTTTCCATGAAATTTCAGCATGAAAAATTCTTGCTGAAGAGCACAATTTACCTATCTAGGAGAAAATGATGTCAGCAGTTGATCTCGCAGGTGGATTCTGACATAAGCCAGATGATGATTTACATGTAACAGAAAGGGGAATCAAAGAAGGAATCCTTTCTGTCTGTGAAAGTTACAGTAGAAATCAAGCATGAATCCGTTATAGAAGTACATACCCTTCCATGCAACAAGATGCACTAACCATTACATAAGTACAAACCCTTCCATTAACCCAAGATGCACTAACCTGCGGTGCTCTACGTTCTGAGGGTGGACACAACCCAGCCGTAGTCAGAAGGCCCATATCCATCAGGAGTGCGGTGTTATGCAGTTGATCAGTGCAAGCAGTGGCTGCACCTTCTTCACAAGATGAGGAATCCGTCTTTCAGCTGGTGGTAATATCCCATGCTTGAGTCCGCACCAGTGTATTTGGGAGCTCTCAATGCTCCCGTCTATGCTGATCTAGCTTTAGCTGGCAGTGTCCCAGATGTTACCTTCCACCTCGAGCCTATGCCACATTCGTAGTGGAGAGCCTTCTGGGGCATGTGTCGTAGATATGATTTAAAAAAATGATGTCCCTTGTTAACTTTCTGTATGCTCTTCAAAAGGCTTCTGACCAAGTACGGATGTCTTTGCTTCGCACCAGCTCCACGAGCTGATGGGTCGAAAAACAAATCATATCTACTTACTTTGACTAATGTTTGTTTCTTATTTGTTTTTGGCGGTTCCGCAGTGTCTGCTACCGTACCCTTTAGTCCAAATTAGATCCAATTATAATAATTGGAGGCCTTAAATCCAGTTCTAATCTGCTCTTTCCTTCTTTGTTCTATTATGGCTTATTAATTCTGAGCAAGAATGGCTTTGCATTGCAAATTTTCACAGTTGTCCTAGCAGGAAACAAATTCGGAACTACACGGCAAAGGTTCAGACACAGGGTTAAAAGCTTGTAAGACAAAACCAGGCGGCTCCAAGAAGGATAGCAGGATAAACAAGAAAGATCAGGATGTTGGAAGAGACAATGTTGCGCAAGTGCAGGTATAGATGCAAATGAGTCTGTTATTTTTTTTTGCTAAACCTCATTAGTTAGTCTAGACTCATCTGCTAGTTTAGCAAAGCGTGATGGGATTGATTTAGATTGAAAGAGGGGAAATTCATTATGTATAAGAATAGGAGTATATGAATATTTCAAAATCATGTAGCCTAAAAGATCTCATACTTGGTTATATACCTCAAAATAAGAAATGTCGTTGTCAAAACCAATAGCAATGATTTAAGGACTATACAGTCCAAAATAACTTACAAAGTGTCATTTCCTTCATGACATCTTCTAAAACGGTGACAAACTATCCCTTGGATGCTTTGGACGATTCTTAATGCAAGTGAAGTACAACTATTTATGGATTGCAGGAGGCATGATGCCTGGGCTGATCCAGGCAGAACACAATTTCAGCCGGGAGTGGCAAGTTTGTTTAAAAACAAGGCAGATGCCTAGTCTAATTCATGGGAATGATAGTAAAATCAAAAGGAGCCTGAGTAGGAATCAGGTGCTTGAAGCAACAGTGCTTGATAATACAATGAACTAGAGCAACTAAATAGGATATATCTTTACCATAAACAAAAATATGCACGTAACACCAACACAACTTTTAGAATATTTTTGATTCTATGCAGTTTTATCTATATTATATCGAGCCTTAACTAATTTTGCATTAATGAAAACTTTAATTCAAGCAGTGTCTTCGTAAATCCGTCTGCAAGTTGTTCCTTTGTAGGACAGTAATGCAAGTTAAGAATGGCCGTGGTGATTGTTTATAACCAAACCTGGATGTTCAGACGCTGTTGAACAGGGAGAAGAAGGGGAAGCTGCATGCAAGGGAGACGAAGCTATATTATTTAAGTGATTAAGTTACAATTAATATATGACCACGTCTCTTACGCTGCCGTGTACAGAATATCCATGGGGCATAACTAAATTCGATTTTATAACATATTACTATATAGCATCATCATTACACCCTTCTAATACTCCCTCTTAATGTGATATTCCATGTCGCTGAAAGACAATTCTGAAATTCTCAGACTTCCAAAGATCAACCCAGGGTGCAATGAGCATACACAAAGTACAAGCGCCTTGAGCATATATCTGAGCTCTTCACGCATGTCAAAGAATTATGACAGCCCTTCATGTATGTGTCTTATATTTACTTATTATCAACATAGTAGAGAGCAGGTTATACAAGATAACTGTACACGTTAGTTGACCTACTAGTCTTTCGTTGCATATTTGAGTAAGATATGTGCCATTGGCTCATTGTTGTTTGACCATATGTAACCCGAGATTATCTTTTGCCCTCATAACATCTTAAAATCATATTACCTCTACCATTCAAACACGAAGTTCCTAGTCTGGTGGCCTACTTTGATAGAAATTATTTCCAAATAGCAATTTGAATCTTAAACACATTTGTGAATTATGGGCAAAACTGTTTTTGCTGGAACTACACTAATTTTAGTACTTGTATCAAGGGCATCCCTTGTCAGTTTTTAATAGTGTTCTTAATTTCTTCCTTAATCTGATTAGTTTTTCTGAGACAGACACCTTGCACTAACGAAGCAAGTAGACCTTCTGCGGGATCACCATTGGAGAATGTTTTGCATGCATCAAAAAATCAGAATTGTCATCAGTCAGTTCAAGGATTTGCTGAACAACCAAAGAATGTTCGGGAAGGAGGACCAGAGTTTCCTTCAGTTAAAGGCCAACCTTTGGACAACAGTCGAAAGAATGAAGGAGATCAGCTTGATCACCTGCGAGCAAGGCGCACTGTACTTTTCCAGCAGCTGGTATTGGTCTACTCTCTGATATAGTTATATGGGTGAAAAGTTGTAGTTGAACTAATATGCAATGAGGTGATGTATTGAAAGCGTGTTGTTTGTTTGGTTGTTGGACCTCTGTCGCGGTTTGACATTATGTTACATTAATCTTTCACCATGTCGTCTGTTGTTAGAACAGATCCATTTTTAAGCAACTTGTGTACAGTTTGATGTGACCACAGAGTATGAAAGGCATTCCGAGTCATTACACAAAGATATTGCCCTTATTGATTCCAAAATCAGGCTTTGTCTGCAAGGTATGTGCTATGCTGTGTAGTATTTAAAGCATGGATTGTGTGGATTAGTCATGCCAGTAATGTCATATGCAGGCGCATCAGACACGACAATCATGGCGGCAGCTAACATGGAATATTCACCAGTGCTTAAAAGAAAAAAGATATCCGAGGAGATAATATATTCTCTTAACGAACCAATACAGGTAAGTAACTAGCACTGAAGATGCTAATGAATTCCTACAAAAAATAGTTAGTTTCTTGAGGTTCTTTACATTGTATGGAAACATAATTGGGGACCATCTAATATGCTCAAGGCTTGTGGGGAGCCTAAATCTCATTATCCCATCATGCTTCAGCTATTCTGACCCTAGTTTGACATCTATTACCACAATTTTGAGAGTATAAGTTGTGAGGATGGCACATCTTTGTGCCCGTTATGAAGCATATGCAGTCGAAGAGTCAAAGCATGTGCCTACCAAGGGTCAAAAGATCAAGGCATAGTAAATGCCACTTACCACCTGCCAAAACTAAGACCAAGACCATGACTCATTGTATATATAAGTAGGACGTTCTTGAATAGAAAGAGCGTCTTGTGGACTTCCTAGGAAGGGGGCCAGAAGGGTGTTCCCCACAAGAGCGGTTCATGTCTGGTACATCTTCCTTTGGTCCCATTTAGATTTGCTGGTGTTATTTTTGTCCATTCCGGCCAAGTTTTGTCAAAATGGGGCATTAACACCGTTTTTTTGCCTGTTCGATGTTTGGGAAATGCCGTACAGTTGTCTTGTCGGGCACCTAACAACCTTGCAGTAACTCATGAAGTATCAGTAGACTTAGCATCCTTTGCTTTGTCTTAAGCTGGTTACAAACACAGCACCAAGTCTGCTTGCAATCAAGAAGCTCTCAAAGAATTCCTATGATATTTTCCTTGTATAGTATAACAGGTAGGGCAGGTAGAGATAAAATATTGGGAAATTTATAAAAATGCCCCCGTATTTTGGCAAAATTCTAGGCTTCAGATAGAGGTACGATTCAAATCTATCTGCAATAGTGATTCAAGCTTTGCTGTACTTCTCTAGTTCTGGTTTTTATTGCGCCCATGGGACCAATAAGCCCTGTTTTTTCGATTCTTATAAGAATCTCTGTAAAATTTCTTCTGATACTTGCCGGATTGCTTATAAGAATATCTGTAATTTCTTGTGATACTTGCCGGATTCTTATAAGAATCTCTGTAAACTTTCTTCTGATACTTGCCGGATTCTTATAAGAATCTCTGTAAAATTTCTTCTGATACTTGTCGGATTGCTCGATGTTGCTGATAGCATCACAATGCTGCAGAAGGAAATATATTGAATTGAGGTCTCAGCCTGTGCATGAATGCAGACATTCCTGGATTTATCATGCATGCTTTGCCGCTCTGCATTATCCAAGACTTCTGTGAGGTAAACGAACTAACCTAACCTTGTATTACAGAATAGCGTATCTCAGAATAGGCATTCTCAGAACTGCCGGATCTAAGAAGCCGTGCTCTTATGTATTGGAATCCATTGTCTTTAGAGCCATCTCTCATTCTCGACCTGATTCGAAAGACCATGCCATTCACAGAGGTCGAATTTGGTCTCGGGCAAAAAAAAAAAGGGGGCATTTTCATAATTTATTAAAATACAGGGGCATTTTAACAATTTACTTATGATATAGGGGCATTTTAACAATTTTCCCTAAAATATTCCCCATGCATTTTCTATCTTCTCGGCTAATATGATTAGCATGCCCAATGAGCGTGCACCCTGGACTGCCCCATTGAGAACCTTATCTTATTTGGAAGGCCAATATCAAGATAACAAGATCTTATAATAAAACCATCTGCTGAAGTGCTTAGAAAAACTGCTCCAAATCATGTACAAGCTGGTTCACCTGCTGTTCAATCAGTTGTTAGGTGTTGCCAAGTTGTACTGAAGTGAAGAGACTTTATCCATTGAGAATCTAAGAGCTTAAACATCTTAATCAGCAAGTCTCACTTACCTTGATCAGCCAGAACTTTTGATGAGACATAAGCCAAGCAAGGGAGTCTCATCTGGCCTTCTTATGTTTCACCAAATGGCATTAACTTATGCAAGGACACTGCTTGGAAAGCCACGGGTTAACATTAAATTCAGCAAGTGTTATTTCATGAGGCACCAAGAGTTTGTTTCTAATCATTTTAGATAGGAATAATATTTGAAGCCTCTCTAAGTCTAAACGGCGAGGCCATTCATCCACTCACAGATACACTCCCCAAATGTGATCCATATAGGGCAGCTGGTTTTACCAACATAAGAAAGATCTTTGTATGTAGATCCTGAAAGTGCATTTGAAAGCATTGTTTCTCCAACTGGGCCAGGGAGGCGTATTCCTTTAAGCTGAAACCTGGATATATCCACTACCAGATATGTGCTGATACAATTTCCATGGGCTAAGGGCTGCCAATTCTAGAACGATGATGATGCCCGACACACGACACACGTAACTCCAAGACAGAGAGATCCTTACATCCATAGGCTGCTTAAGCAATGGCTGTTTGTGTTACGAATAGCAAGTAAATTCTGGTAAGTCCACACAGGACTTTAGAGACTGCAGGGAATTAGGTAAAACTCGCCACCCAACCTATGAACGCAGAGCAATCTGAGCTCCCCACCGAGCTGAGAACTAACTTGAGAGCGGGGTACAAAGATCACACACGACAGCGATCCCTCCTTGAATGCCTCTCTCATTTTTTTTTTTTTTTTTTTTGAGGTTAAGGCAGTGGTTTATATTACATTACATGTAGAAAAGTTACATGAATATACAGTAGTATCAAGGAAAAAAACAAAACCTTGAAACTACAAATCTCTTCCCAAAGAGAAGGGAAGAGGCAAAAAGATATATACAACCCCAAATTATAGGATTCTGGGACTGTGATTACAGCAACATCAAAATTCATAATCCATTGTTTAGCCGGTAGCCATTATCACAGGTTGAGAATTCAGTATGTCCAAGATCAAACTCAAGGATATAAACCTCCACGAGATGGAAAAGTGTTTCCATCTCATCCAAAGTGAATGAAGTTCATCCAAAGTGAATGAAGTACGGTCCATAAACTCCAGCATCATCTTAGAAGTGAAGTCAAAGTGTTCAGCCCGAAGATCTTCAAACACTTGTCTCAGTGCCGAGCAGTTCCACCACCAGATGTCTTCATTGTCTAGAACTACTTCCAATGCAACCTGAGCCAGCATTTTCTGCTTCAAAATTTGCATTTTTTCCTCGATATGCTTCCTAGTCCATTTAGCCAAGACTGGCTTACCATACCTCCCCAGACCTGGAGGGATCACCATATCAGGATGTTGAATTACAAAGTCTGCCATCAGCATCAACATCAGCATCAGTTAAAGACAGTTTAAAGAATGCAAAGAAACCATAAAAACTCCCAAGAGTGTCCCAATGAGGGTCATAGGACAGTCCCTTCAACTTCCTGTGTGCTATTGCAGTTTCAACAAGCATTGACTAAAAGCAACCTTTTAACCAATTAAGGTTGAAGGGCAGGGAATCATGATGTGATCTATTCCTGTGTTTCCATATTGCCCAGACCTGATGGTTCCCAAGAAAGGGTTTGGGAAGTGGAGGAAGGCTAAGAATTCAGCACTAGAAGAGCCTGGAGTTCCACCACAGAGGTTCCTGGCCCAATTCCAGAAAGGGCTCAGTTTCGGGCACTGAAAGATGTGTGTGCTGGTTTCAATCTGCAAACAACCAAGAGGGCACAGGTTGGAGGCACCAGGAATGTGGCTGGCTGCTCTTTCATTGGATGCTAAACTCTGGCTCTGGTTGAGAAGAAGCCACCTAAAGAAAACAATTTTCTGGGCACAGTAGGCTGACCAGCCATCAGTGATGAGCTTCACTGATTCTTCATTGGAGCATCCCCAAGCAGTTGTAGTCTTCAGATCTGTTTGATCTAAGAGGAGTTTGTAAAGTCTTGAGACTTTGTATTGTTTCTTCCCCTGATGCTCCAGGCACAGGAATCCAGATTGTCTTGCCATCGCCTGCATTATGCATTATGTCTGAGTACAATTTCTTATTAGTGAGGGAGTTATGTATTCTCTGAGACATTTGCTCCCAAGTTAGCCATTGATTACCATCTTTCAGGTCAGCAATGACATTGAAACCTGCTAG